>CM031236.1:99080602-99348578 GCA_018340775.1 Taxus wallichiana var. yunnanensis
GGTGCAAGAGGTTTCTCGTCTAAGGATGACAAAAGAAGTGGCGAGCCTTCCTCTTGTACAGCAAGAATGGTAGAAGGAGATGTTTGGGAAATAGATAAGTTAGATAACATCCGCTCACAGTCTTGCAAGGATGTGGTGTAAGAAGGCTCATCTGTGAGAAGAGACCTCTGGGCGGTTAATTCCTCGATGGGTAAAGGAACGGCAAGGATTTCGTCTTGTCTTGATGGTGATGAAGGGGGTTCGGGTTCCTGCGTTAGTGAAGAGGCTTGATTCAGAATTTTTTGATAGAGGCTTTTGGTTGGGAGTCGAAGACTGCATGGATCTCATGAACACTCTCCTCGGCTAAGATATCTTGGTTTATGTTATTGTTAGAAGAGTGATTCGGGAATGGTTTGTTGAAAATTTTCAAATTTCGGTTAGCAGGAGCGTTAGGATTATCGAGGGCTATATCTCCTGCATCAACCATTTCCTGCACTATGTTTTTCAACATCTTGCAGTTTTCATGACTGTGTCCCTTCACGGTGGAATTCTGAAGTCATTTTCTTTGTACGAAGGTATGGCGCGGGTGGAATCAAACCCGGAGTGAGGTTTAACGGGAGGTAAGGTAATGGCTCTGCTTTAAGCAATTTTCAATATCACACCATAAGTTTCTCCCGAGGAGTGTAATTGATGGGCTCAGCTTTATACTTATAGGTGGTTTTTGGCGGGGTATTAGACGGTGGTTGGGATTTGACCATCACCGCGTGCACAGCTCCTTTTGATTTCGAAGCAGTCGATGGGTGAGGATTGGTGGTGTTAGGTTTGTTGGTGGAATCTTGGGTTCGAAAGTGGGGTTTTTTTTTGCTGACCACAATTTCTCTTCCTCTAAGGCTCGAATCTCTAGTTTTCGAGCCATAGTAAAGGCCTCGTCAAATGTGCGGAAAGTTTGAATTTGGAGGGTAGGAGAGATGTGCTTAGCGCAAGCCCGCGTAAAAAGTTTGATAAGTTCGGCCTGAGGCAAGGCATACGTAAGTTGGTTGATAAGGCCCCGCCATCGTCACGAAATCTGCGATAGATTCGTCTTCAAATTGTCGGATGGCATAGAGGTCGGTGATAGATACTTTCTTGGCAATGTTAATGGAGAAATGATCGAAAGATTGGGCTAGTTGGTTAAAAGAGAAGATTGAGTCTTTGGGTTAAAAACTTTGTACCACTCAAGCGGGTCTGATAAGGACATGGGAAAGGTGCGGAGTAGTAAGGCATCGTCATGAGCAATTAGATAGCGAGGCATGTCTAAATGAGCGCAAGTGTTGTTGAGGATCCTCCTTACTATTAAAGCGAGTAAATTTTGGTAATTCCCATTGAGGAGGATATGAATGAAGGGGGACGAGAAGGGTGGATAGGCTCTCGAACAAACTTGCTCGTATGTCGAGGGCGCTACGACTTCTGAAAATAGAAGCCTCAGATTTTGCATTTTGTCCATCATTTGTTTGATTAAATCAGTAGTTGGATGAGATGATGGTGCGGTTGCGGTAAACGGAGGTAGATTGGGCCAAGGGCCACCACTAGACAATGGTGGGGTTAAATGTTGATAAGGTATGGAGGACGAATGTGTTGAGGTGACCGAATAGGGATGTCCTATATAAGATGTTGAGGTCACCGGATACGTGTGTGGAAATGAAAAGGTGGGCGGAGCTTGAGAAGGAAAGCTCGTGTGGATAGGTGGCAGAGAGCAAGTCATGAAAGGAGCAGTCTGCAAGAGAGATGAGGTAGGAGTGGTCGGCGGTAATGATATGTGGGGCCCAAGATTAACCAAAGGAAAGCCAATCTATGCCGTATGAACCCCTGAAGCTGTGGATTGGGAAACGGGGCTAAGGATGCAGAAGGCAAAGCGGAGTTATCAGGCGGAGAAGGAGCTAAATGAGCAGCTATACTAATAGGCATGCCAACAAGGAGTTGACCATCGGGCGTACGGTCAGGGGCATGAGACAAATAATATTGTACAGCGCTAGGATTAGCGTCCAAAATTTTACAAATTCCTTATCTCCTACAGGGATTTTGGGAACCTCACTGGTGTCCGTAGGGTTCCCCATAGAATGTGAAGGGCGATTCGAGGCAAAGGCACAGAGCGAGGCATGTGAAACCATGGCGGCTTGCTTCCAGTGATAACAACCATGGGCAAGAGTACAGTAGGGTTTGATCTATCGAGGAGCAGAAACAACCCGAGAATGTTGAAATTGGTAGGTTCTTTGGTTTGTCGAGAATTTGTAAAAGCTATAGCGATATCGGTCTGCTGCGATGTCGGTTTATCTGTATGGCGGCGTCGGTCACTTAGCGATGTCGGTATAATAGGACTAGTATAAGAAAGCTATAAGAAAGCTGCTGATTTGGGGTTAACGGTGCTTAGTATACCTACCAAAGCTATTGAAGTGATCACGAAAAATAGTGTGTATGAGAGAAACAGAACTGAAAACAAGCAAGATACACAAGCAAATTAACAGACTAACCCTAGGATTAGTTTTAATCAATTTGGGCTTATGCCCTTAGACGGAATGATGTCAGAATCCTAAACAAAAGACTTAGGGGAAATGTCAAGTTTGTTTTGGCTTATAAGGTTACCTCAATCGGGCGGAGGAATACCGCGGAAAAAGGGGGGATGTTTTGAGCTGTTGTGTTAATTGTGAAGTGATTCGGTATGTGTTGTGCAGTGAAAGTAAGATTAATTTCTTGTCAATACCATGGAAATCACCCCCACGTGTACGACCTGTTACTTAATCTACGTTCACTAGAATTGAAAACAACACGCAAAAATGGGATGCACGTGTTTTAAACCCAAATTGAAAATGTTATTCGATGAAGCAAAGAAGATGACTTTCACTAATGCAAAAGCTGGGAAAGCAAGACAAATTCTTTTACCAAATATAACAAAATATCGTGTGAAATTTTTAGAAGAAGAAAACAACATGTATGCTCCCTATATGAAAAAGCAAGCAAAAGAAAGAAACCCGAAATGGGTCCCCCCAGTCAGCGTGCCAAAATGTTTCACAGAAAATGCTTCCGTTTCGGGATAGAGTTGCTTTATCCTTTCATTCCTTTGAGAAGCAGAGATAAGGGTTAGGGCTAGGAGGAATACATTGAATGTTGAGAGGGTGTGTGTGCGTACCGTGCAGTAGAGAGAGATCGAGATCGATTGCAAAGAACTCCTTTTTATGCAGGAAGGACTACTGCAAGTAAGAATACAAGACCACCAGATTCTAATTAGATAATAAGTGAGGGAACTGCCTTGGGCCCAGGAAATATGAGACTTCCTTTCGAAGGTAGTCAGTTCCCCTGCTAATATGAATTAACACAAATTCTAACAAATAAGCTATTGTCCAATTACAATTTGTTTACCTTGTTAGAACAATAGAGAAAAGGTTGGTCTTGGTTTTGAATCACAGTGACCGATGTCGGTCAGTGTCACCGGTGCCGGTTGATGATAACCGATATCGGTAGGGGTAGTGATTTAAGGGGTTTGGTAAAAGGTTGGCTATAAGATGACTATGGTGTTTATAAGGCTAGTAAATGATTGGGGATGGGTAACGGGGTGATAGAGAAGGCTCAGAGGGTATGGGAGCTGTTCTTGGGGTAGTGTAGGGGTAGAGGAATGATAGTTAGATGGGGGGTGTTACCGGGTAGTGGATCTGGGAGTAGACTTGTAATTACTGTGATTCAGAAATCCAAGAAATATTATTAAAAGAACGTATAAGACTTACTTACTAGTTCCTGATGAAAAATGCGAGGTTCGAAGAATTTGTGATGATGATGAAGGCGGGGTTGAGTAGGATGTCGACAATCGAGATGAGCTATCTCCTCTCTGATGCTTGGATGAGTGTCGGCTTTGAGGCTCTGGTTATTCGGTTGCGATCTTGGGCTTGATGTCCTTCTCTGCAAACTCCTCTCTTTCCTTCACTTGTCTCTGTTGGCCAAGTAAATTCGGATCCTTCGATGACTTTGATTCGGATCAATGAAAATCAACCCTTTGTTTTTGGTTGGGAGAGGTCATTTACGAGGAACCGATGGCGGTTATGTGTAACCGGCGGCGGTCGAGTAGGAACCGGTATCGGTCGAGGTCAAAGTGGGCTATTTTTAGTAAAATAGCCAACTTTCCCTCCTTTTCTCTGAGGGATTAGTTGTGGGCTTGGTCAAGTCATTATGAGGTTGGTTTAGGTGTGGGTGAGCTAACCTAAGTGACCTTTGGTATAAACAATACTCCAACTACCTTTCCCTCTCCATCTTACCTCCCGATCTCACTCAGTAACTAACAACGTGCCTTCCTTAAAAATGTCTCTCATTTCGTCATTCCTGGGGAACTCCTCTATAAGTGTGACTTAAATGGTATTCTCTTACGATGCCTCACTGGAGTTATGAAATTCCTTATACCATTAAAGAGGTTCATGATGACATATGTGGAGGTCACTTTAGTGGTCTTGCTGTTGCTTAAGCGTATTCTTCACCTAGGCTACTACTAGTGCCAACCCTTAACCATGATTGTTGCAACTATGTCAAACATTGTGTGAAATTCAACAACATTCCAACCTTCATCATACACCTAGTCATGCCTTATAGGTCGCTTGCGACCTTTGGCCCTTCTCTCAATGGGGTTTGGATCTTGTTGGAGAAATCAATCCTCATTCTTCCCAATGCCATCAATGGATCATAACTACTACCGAATACTACACAAAATAGGTGGAAGCCATACCATTCATCTCCACAAAAGCCAAGAAGATATGTGATTTATTAACCATCACATCATTTGTGGCTTTGGTGTTCCTCATCACCTCATCATTGACAATGGAAAAAAATTCAAAAACAAAACATTGCAAAAACTTTGTGACACCTTTGACATTCAACTTAGTTTCTCATCACCTTATTACCCATAAACCAATGGCCAAGCCAAATCCACTAACAAAACCCTCAACAAAATTCTCATGAAAGTGGTTGACGATACTGGGAAGGATTGGCATATGCACATTCCTTTTCCCTATGGGCATACCGCACTAGTATTTGCACTTCCACTACGGCCACACCCTTTTCGCTGGTCTACGTATAAAGGCTATTCGCCTCTTGAATTCCAGATCCCCTCACTCCACATTTCTCTCCATAACATGCTTACTGGTGATGAATTTCATTAGGGCCACTATAGCACATAACTAGAGTTATTAGATGAACGCCATCTTAACACTCTTCTATATCACCTTCAAGTTTACCAACAACATATCAAATGTGCTTATGAAAACATGTTCATGAACAAACCTTCCAAGTCAGTGACCTTGTCTTGAAATAAAATCAACATGTAACCAAAGTAGAAAAAAAGTAAACAGGAAAATTTGCTCCTAATTGGCTGGGACCATAAATCATAACTCATACCTATGGATTAGGTGCCTATCGTTTATCCTCGCTTGATGGTAAACTGAACCTAGAGCCCCTTAACGCATTACATCTTTGACCATTCTATTTTGACTCGTTGTCCTACCTCACCCTTTCTCTCTACGTGGCTCATCCCTTGAGTGCTATCCACTCCATACACCTCCCTAATGATTAAAAAAGAATCATGTGAGTACCCATCACTTGTTATCTTCTCTTGAATATGTTCACCACGACACTTTGCACATAGCATGATTCTCATGGATACTTTTGTCTACCTTTAGATGAGATCCCATGGTCATTCCACCTTGCCTTTTGAACAAGATTCCTATCCTCCACCTTGGTCTTATCCATGATTTCAAATACCTCACATGGGACCAAACTCCTTGAGTCAAACTTCTAATAAAAAGATGACTCCCTCAAAAGGACATCTTCCTCTCAACAAAATTGCTACTATAAATAGATTGCTCCTCGAAGGACAACTATGTGAAGCTTAAAAAAATGAGAGAAATCGAAGCTTCCCATCGATCGCTTCATGAAGACCTCAATGAGTACCATATTATTTATCCCATATAGACTTCCCACATCGATCTTGGATCTATATCAAAAAAAGTCAAACTTACCATTATGACCTGAACCTAAAAGCCCTGTCACTCAAAAACATATACAATTATTTACCTTTCACTCACCTTACCATTTTCACTCTCATTTCCTCAATTGCCTCAAGGGACATCTTAGAATTTCGACATTTGGTGATCCTGTGACTACCTTCATCATAGAACAGTTAATCGTCCAATGCCTTTCGGGTCTTGTGTTCATCACCCCCTCTAAGGTATGATCTACTTGGTATGATCCTACCCAATCAGGTGGCTTTATTGCCCCCTCTTATCTTTTAACCATATTTGTTTATGTTTTGATTACCTTATACAAGACTTGGTACTCGACGCTTACCTTTGAGGTAGTCCTCCCCTTTTGCCATAATCACCTTCACCTACATCCTTTTACCTATAATCTACCCACACCTATTAAACCTAAACCCACAACATGCCCACAAACCTACTAACTCATTTTCATATTCTTCCCTAGCTCATGGGAGAACTACATCGGCCTGAGGTCCCTTTTCATCGGGACTATGTAGGCAACACTCCGAGGGCATGGGGCCCTTGGAGGTTAGCTCAGCCATTCTCTACCCTAAACCAATTCATCAACCATGCCTAACTCACCATTTACATCACATTTCACTTAGTTCCCCTTTTCTAACAAAATTAGAAATTAAGCCACATACATAACAAGTTGCTTACTACAACATACATTTATTACACCTACCATCTCTCTATCATCACTATGTATAGATTATAGAACATTTCACATATGACCCATAGTATCATTCATTGCCAAAATAATGAATCATAAATGCCTCTGACTTAACCATGCCTACCAAACCTGACTCGATCCATGCCTATAACCTGACTCGATCCATGCCTATAACCTAACTCGATCCATGCCTAAACTAACCTAACTCCATCATGCCTAACTCACTTAATTTCAAACCACATTAAAGTAACAAATCCATATCTCCTCTAACACAAGCCATACATCCAATATCTCATAAACATATTAACACATCACAAAATACCATGAATCTCATCATATAAATCAATAAATGTGTATCTCAAAATACATGCCTATCTCATCATGTCCATCATCTCAAAAATTTCGGCACACGTAATGATATACAAACAAAATGCCATTGACGCAGTCGGTCTCATATGTACAAAAAGAATGAATGAATCCATACAAAAAAATCTTGCACGTAACCTAGATATTTGGACCTAGACCATCGCTAGTGACCTTTGACCTCATGTGTTCGCTATACCTTGCGGCACTGTTACCTATGTTGATTGACCTAATGACCTTACCTAGCCTATTGCCATGACTATTTATCTTGACCCTACCTTTGGTGTACCGAAACATACCTAAAACATTCCTACACCTAACCTACGTTGTGTTTCCTAACCATATCCTATACCTTGGATACCGGATTCACTTCAACCTTGTTTGGATAAACCTATCGACCTTAGATGATGTAGAGTTTTCCTGCTCTTCAACCTAGTAGTGTGCTGTAGTTTATACGTGTGTGTGCATTTGATTATTGCTACCTGTGACCCTGACCCATTACCTAGATTTCCCGAGTAGACCTTTCACCCTTTTCCCTGTACCCACTTGCCTTTTCCTCACCTTTACCTTTTATCAAACCACTCACCACTTCAACTGCTACCTCATCAATTCCTGGTTTGAGGGGATCACCTTCACCCACACATGGGGCAACCACATCTTATTTTTGTTAGCATCACTTACCAATACAAGCTACATAACAAAAAGGGGAAAAATGTAGACACTAAAATTAGGTCACACTCCCCTTTTGTCCCTCGACATATAAGCACCCTTTATTACATTTACCTAGCCATGACCCCCCTTCACCCCACTAATATTAATTTAATTAAATTAATGCATTATCCTCACTATATTTATTATTTAAATATCTTATTTAAATAATATCCCCACATACAGTTCACTTAGACACCTCACCAAGCCAACTCAACCTAAGACCTATTCTTAGCAAGTTCCCATAACTAACTAAGACTTACCCAAACCCTAAAAATCAATGCCTACATTCCCTCTAACCACATTCCCACATGCTCACAAGAAGCTCCCAGTCTAATCCATGGGATAACAACATGAGATCCAAGGAAATCAAGAGGATCTCCCTAGTTTAGTAAACCTAGGAAATCTCACCTTGATCGACATCGATTACCCCTAACCATCACCGGTTAAGTCGAGACCGCCGTCGGTTACCCTTTTAACCCCAAAACAACCTTATTCTCAAGGTTGGAAAACATTGGCAAAAAAAAAATTTGATGAGAAAGAACACATCTCAGAGAGATAACACATCTTCAGAGAGCCAATTCCAGTGAAAACTCACATCCAAGGAAGGAGATTGAGCATCTTCTCCTGCACAACCATCCCACCATGATCTCGATCTATAATCAAAGAGGAGTGTACATGCAGCCCATGCAGAATATTTTCTTCAGTTGGTGATCACTTGCAACCTTCAAACCCATCATCAACACCTCCATCCCTCACACATAGACATTCAAGAATGAAATCCAAGTAAGTACAACATCATACTTTCTTGGTTATTTCATTTCATCATCATTTTATCATCCATTGTTTATCTTGCTCCCTATTGACCTTCTCCACATTTTCACCTCCGTATACCCATTGAAACCTCACAAAATCCTACTCTAATCACCCAATACCTTGTCCCGACCAACCAAAGTCCTTTGTGCAATCACAAAGGAGACCCTAGCTTGTTTTGTGACATTTCCAGATTTGACAGTAACCGGCACCGGTTACACCTAACCGTCGTCGGTCATCCTTGATCGACACTAATCTCTGTGTTTTCCCACACAACCCTGAACAGAGACCTACCCACCTAATTTTATCTCACCCTCTTTCACCTCGTGATCTACTCATGAGACCCTTTATAGGACCTGCAGAGACCCAAAACCAATCATTTGACCTTTGGATTCTATTCTAGCTTAGCCTGTTAGATTAGATCTATTTCTTATTATGTTTTTAAGTGAGATACCTAAATCATTTTAAAATAACAATAGGCTTTACTTTGTTTATAGCATGGATTGTTTAAAATAGTGGATTGTGACCATTTAGGAAGTATCATACTTCCGGATCTAGCTTACGCTAGGTAGTTCACTTTGCCCATATTGTTTAATTCCTTACGGTGGTCTTGTTTTCATTATAAATAGTTCCTCATAGCCAAAAGGAATCTCTCATGATTAGTTGTGGATTCGAAAGTCATACGCGCTCAATAAATCATCAAACGACATTTGAGCAATTATTCCTCCTACGCCTATTACCCTATTTGTTTAAGTCAACACTTCAAAGAAACAATCTAAGAAAAAAGGTGAAACATATGTTTCAAATATTTTTACTTTTAGAGGCATATGAAGATTAATATTTTGAGAGGAATTTAGAGATTTATACCTTGCAATTTCCTTTTTATTCTATGATTTTGAAACTTGAGTCTCAATACTCTTAATAGACGATTGTTATACTTGGATTCATAATTTTGACAATATTATTGAAGATTTTTTTTTCTAAGTCATGTGAAACATGCTGAAAAGGAATTACTATGATGCCTTATTACATATTGGGAATGTTCCATTTATTTATCTCTATGTAACAATCCTACGATATGAGAAACATGATAAGGAGATTGTAATTTTCCCTCTTTGATGTGTGGGTGGCCTTGTTATGAAAAACTATTGTGTTAAATATGATAGAGGATGTTATGTGGATTCATATTTGCATTGTGTTGATGGATTATATATGATGTTGGAATGTCATATGTCATATAATCAGCCTATGGAATAAAGAAACCGATTTGTCTTAACTATGAAAAATATTAGGAGATATGCACTAAATAAGATTCGGTAAAAGAACTATCAATCTTCACAGAAAATGAATTTAGGAAAATTCTAACTTTTCTTTCCTTTTATTTGGAAGTGTTTTGGCAATTGGATTCCTCTCCATAGATAGGGTTGTAAGTGGATCATGTCCCATTTCCTTGTGTACTCCTCTAAGTTAACCTATATTTTGTGTCACATTGAGGATGGTGCTCTTATAAAAGGATGGAGATGTAGTTCCCCATGTTGATTTACTTAGATAGTGTTCATCGTGGGCTCAAATTGTTGATCAATTGATCCAAAGTAGTGTCCCCATTGGTTATGACATGTTGATGTGGAGATAGCTTAAACATGTTGCTAGAGTATATTTTTCATTTAGTCAAAATTTATAAGTGCTTTGCTAAGTACCTTGGGTACATTGTAAAGTTTGGAAAATGATACACACATATACATTCATAGATAAAGATAATAACAATGAATAAATAAATTAATGATATGTAATAATCAAATTATAAATAGACTAAAATAAAATAAAATAAATGAGAAAAATAAGAAGGATAAATAAAATAATTTAGTGGTAGAAAAGAGTAGATGGCAGCGATTGGAAAAATTGAAGGCAATTTGTGAGAAAGCAACATGGCGAGTACATGGTAGGAGAGAAGTGTGGAAGGAAATTTACAAGGTTAGGTGGAATGGTCTTTTCATTATAAGCTGCAGTGGTAAAGGTTTCACTTTGGATGGATCTACCCACACAATCTATATTGCAGTTCCATATCCACCCTATTTTTGTAGACATGTTTGCATCAATCCCAAACTATGCTGAAATGGAGTTTTTATTATGGAAATTTGTCAAAGCATAATGGAAAGGAAATTTTTAGTTGTAGATGAAAGTGGATAGGTAGATATGTATGAAAATGTGGAAGCATGAACAAGGCATATGGAATTTTTGAAAAATACTTGAAATAAATGTGATATCATTAAAATTTCATGGTGGAAAAATATGCACTAAAGGGATCTATTAAAAGGCCTTGGAAAATGTTGAGGCAGAATATGCACAAAAAGGGTATGTTAAAAGGCCTTGGAAAATCTTGCACAATGCTAATGCTTGGGTACATATGTATGTAAAAGTGGAGCTTACACAAAGCACATGAATTATTTGATGAAACACCTTGAACGATTATTTATTGTTAGGTATGAATTTATCTCATTCTTTCTTCTATTTTATTGTGCATTCCTTCTCACAATTGTAAAAATAAGTAGCCTTTATTTTTATGTGTGCAAGTCATATGAATGATAACTTACATATTTCCATTTTCATTGTAGTAGTGTTTAAATGCTTTGGGTAATAGATAATGACCTATAGTAAACCCACCTAAAACTTACACTTACTTACTACAAAATTTAAATATAATGTGAAAATTGAGGCTTAACATCACAATCATGATAACAAACTCTATTTAACAAAATTAAAATTTTCAGCTTCTCGAGTGGTTCACATTGGACTTCTTGAGCACATTTTTAATTTAATTGTAAATCAATCTTGAAGTTATGAAACCCAAAATACAATCAACTGGGTGTAGAACATACTTTCTAGTTGCAAACACATCCCCGAAGTCCTTTCCTAGTGTAGTGGAGATTTATCATGTAAACACATTTCAAAACTCCACCATAGTTTTAATGTTATTAATAATATTTTATCTCTCCTTACCTCTCTTTGAGTTTTGGAAATACAAAAGTGACATAAAATCGTGTGAAGCTTTTATTATTATCTCTCTTAAATTCAAAAATGGAAATTATTTCTTTAAAAATTTGACATGTATCGAATTATGAAAATGTGTAGAAATTTTGTGTTCCTCTCTTTGCACTCTGAATGTGCTAAATGTGTGAAACTCTAATAAGTGATTTTAATACCCTGCGTGTCTCTCACCTTCTTGAAAATTGTAATGTATATGATTTCATGGTTATTTAGGAAGGTTAAATAGAATCCATCTTTGAGATGAACCATGATATAATAGGGTTGTAGGTATCATAGTGGAAATCTTGATGAATGAAGTTATCCAAGAGCTGCATTTTCTTCAAGTCAAAATTGTGAAATTCAAACTTGTAAAATTTAAATTGAAATTTCAAATTCGTAGATTCAAATTTGTAAAATTAAACTTGTTTATTTTCATCAAGATTTGACTAAGTGTTAGATTATAGAACAAATAGGAGTTTCATACTTTCCAACTAATTTTGCAAGCAAGTTATAAAATAACTTCAAAGTTCCAATTCCCAATTTGGTACTTTCTTTGTTTGTTATAATTTTAGAGTAAATTTGAAATTTTCATGAAAATTGCATTCAAAACTCAAAATTTTGATTTTATATTTCCATTCATATTTCAAATTTTTATAATTTTCAAGTAGATTTGTAACTTAGTTGAAAATTTCTTCTATAGTTTTGAAACTTGATTTTCACTTGCTATTTTGTTGCTTGGAATTTAGAGGTTCTATGCAATTTTGTATTTCACATGAAAATTACATCTTTCACTCGAAACTCGATATGGTATTATATTAGTATAAATTGGACTTTCAAAATTTTATGCATGTTTACTTAATTTATACAATATGCTCACCGACCTCCAGATATAAACTTAGTCTTGATTAGGGTTTCATATTTATTGTACACATTTACAATTTACCTATAAATTGCATCCCAAATCTTGGATCCCAAAATACTCTTGACATAGTGTATGTCAACATTTTTGATCCCTTGTGCAATTTTGTAGTTTGACTACAAGTTATACATTGACCTCCAAACCCCGGTTTAATGTTGACTTGACATAATCTAGGGACCGAGATGATTTGACGACATTTGTAGAGTCACACAATGGAACACAAAACAAAAAAATTTCTCTATTAATTTCAAAATTTTAATGAAATCTATAACATTTCACTTTCTAAGGGAACATTATAAACTAAAATGATGGTGGTGTGTACAATTTGTACTATTTTCAAGCTCACTTTTCCTCCTCTATCTTTAGCTCACTCCTTAGTGACTTCCAAAATAACCCCAACACGAAATGAACTTGCTTGTTCCCAATATTTTCTCATTTTAATTCCTTCAAGAGAATTCTCTCATGCCCATTCATATTAATATTTGAATTTCATACCATTAATGGTGTCAAACTACCCTAGTTTTGAATTCTTACATACATGTGCCATGTCAAGTTGGTAGTTGAGAAAAATCCATCTAGAATATCCTTCTCGGATGATTAGTCGGATGCTTTCTCTCTTGTATGATTTTTTCAATATTCCAGTCATCACCTACTTCATTTTTTAATTTTCTTTACATGTTCCATTTTAGTTCACCGTGCAATCCTTGCTTACTAAGTTTCACACACCAACCCTCAAATGGATCCGTGTAACTATTTTTATTTATTTTGAAATCACTACGTGCCACCTCCGTGAAATCATTGTCAATTTCCCTTTATGGGCCTACACCTTCAACAAAATTTTATGCACTATTGCACACCTCACTTTAATAGTCACCGTGGGAAAACAACTCCCAAGTCACTTGATAGTGCACTATTGCACTATTTTATGCACTATGGACAAATAGCTCCCAAGTCACTATCTCTCGAATCTACATGGAGCTTCGCTCCTCTGTCCTCCACCACACTCCTGCTCCATCCCTCGGTAGATGGATTGCAACATGAGCTTTTGTTTGCTAGAACAAGGACAAATTGAAGTAACCACTCAAGCTCACTAGCCGAGCCTCTCCGAAATCCACCTATATCACCCGAGTAATGTGAGGGCCTAAGCTTTAGGATCTCCCGATGTGATCTGTTGCTATGGTCTATCGCATCGGCTTCTAGGCTTCTTTGCAAGCTCATCCCTAAGCCTAGGCTCTCAGAGACCTCTCTATGCTCCAAAACTCTATCACCCTATCTCTTAGGTGGTGAATCCGCTATGTCGACTCCGTATGGGAGTTCTCTCCTCTATGCTCCTCGCTAAGTCAAGGGGGTACCTGACCCTCGATAGAAGGAGCTCTATCATGACTAGTTTCTGCCCTCCACCTAATCCTCCGCGTAGAGCGGCATTAACATCCTGAAGGGTCTGTAGAATCTAAGGTAGAATGGCTTCTACACCCTTGATATGGTGGTGGTGGTGGCGGTGGCGGTGAGTCTAAGTCTCTATGAATGTTTCTCTCGCTTCATCCGCGTCTCTCCACATGGAACCAAGAGAGAGTTATTTTATTTGCTAAGTTATACAACTTCCATGTTTACTAAAACAAACAAATTCTTCTAAGTTGTTTTCTTGATTTACGAGTGTGCTAGGTTTAAGTTTTCATGTCTCAAATTTTCTAGTGTGCCCAATGGTCAAGCCTTTGAACCACCAATTTGATACCAAGTGTAATGCCTTGCTTCAAACTACCACTTGAGACCAAGAAACAAACTAGGATTAGCTAGGAAAATTACAGAATAATTTTTTTATTAAAGTGTTTGCAAAGAGGGTTACAAGATCACAGTTAACATAAACCAGATAAGGGTTAACAAGTAAGATTGACTTACAATAATTACAGCAAGTAACTAATATCAATAAGACACGAGCTCAAAACGAGAGGTTTAATTCATCACTTAGGTTAGGAGAGTGAAATCCCTCTCATCTCTGCCCAAACAGGCTTACAGGGTTCAACTTGATTTTTCACACACTTAGAGTCATCAAAAATTTCCTAAATCATACCCATTGGATAGGAAATTCTCTCACCTTTCCAACCATATAAATAAGTCCTCCTAACTCCTTATAAAATTCAAGTTATGGCCCGACGGAGTTTAGGGGAGAAATTTTCCCTTGAGGAGTCTCATGGGCTTAGGGAGAAGAATTTTCCCCTTGAGCGGGTCGGTGGAGCGGGAGAAAAATTGAGAATTTTTCCCTCCTTGAGCGCAAGAGTGCAAAACACCTCCGTGTGCTCGCGGATCCGACAGAGAAGACACATGTCACTTCCCGATTAGTGTGGGAAAATGCAGAGTGGTAGAGCACTTTAGGTTTTGGAGATTTTAGACAAAAGCCCAAAGGTGGAAATGGACACGTGCCTCCGCCAAGGAGAAACCCATGCCACGTGTCAGCACGTGATTGGACGGGGGCTGGTGGGTTGTGGGGAAAAATTGGAAAATTTTCAAGGACCAAAACCAAATGCCCGAAGGAAAATTTGCCTTCAAACCTCTCGTCCTTTCTCAAAAGGCCACGTGGCATCCTATGGTTGGACGTGGAGTCAAGTCGAGTGATGAAGAGATTTAAGGTTTTGTGCAAAAGAGTTTTAAGGTCAAAAAGGCTTGCACGGGCCCGTGCATCCACTAGGACACGTGTCAGCACCTCATTCGCTATGGAGGTGCGGGGCCGTGGAGGAAAAATTAAATTTTTTCCAAAGGAGTTAAATGATTAAGTTTTCAATTCAATCGCGTGCCCACCAAGCCACGTGTCAGGACGTGATTGGGCTGCGGGAGGGGAAAATGTGAAATTTTCCCAAGTCAAATTTTCATAAAGTTAAGTTACAAAAAGAGTCCACCCTCCGAAGTTCCACATGGCAACATCTGATTGGTTACGAGGGTGGCGAGGCCATGGAATTTTTGAGGAAATTTTCCAAAGGTTAAATTTTAATTTTTATATAGTTAGATTAATTTTGGATGGCCATTTTGAAGTAAAACTTCAAATGGCCATAACTTTTGATAGAAAAGTTAGTTTTGGGAAAACAAGGACTTTCTAGAAAGCTCTTGAGTTCTATTTGCAAAAATCATCAATTTTTGATTGTGATGAATTTTCGAAGGTAAATTTTAAGAAATTGATCTGCTGGTTTAAAATTCAAAACTGAGCAATTTTCCAACTTCTCAATTTGATTAAATTTGAACTCCTCCTTCACTCCACATGTCAAAAAGACATGGAGGATCAGTCTAAGGAGGGTCTAGAGTATTTTAGTGAAGTCAATTTTTCCAATTATTCAAGTTTGTATTTTTCCGGCAATAGACGGGAAAAATGACCATGCAAGCTCCGAATTGAATTTTATTAAGTTTTGGAGGTTCATTCTTGACTATTAGAGTGAATTAGAGTTCCTTAGGTCTTCCTAATGTGAATTTCAAAGTTTTATAACTTATTGTTGAGTATAAGTCTGAACTGCTCATTTTTAATAAAACATGAATTGTCAGAATGAAGTTTTAATTCGGTGGACTGTTTCTTTTAAGTCTGCATGCCAATTTATCTTTTAAAAGTGTGTATATTTTCTAATTGGTGTCATATAATTGCTTATTAATTCTTCTATTCAATTTTGGGTTAGATTATAGTTTAGATTTCAATTTGAATATGCATCTTGCAAGGAATACAACACTGTCTATCATTTCCATGCATTCTTTCTTTTCTTTTTAACAACAGTCAATTTTCAATAATAATTCAAATCAATTGTGCAATACACTTGTACAACTTTCCTTTCTATTTGATTTCAACAACAACATTACATTCAATATGTAAAGTTAATTTCAATTTTAAAACTTTCTTCAAAGGAACAAAGGACTGTCATTTCTTTCCTATGTGTTCTTCTTCCCCAAATAGAAATTAAAAACACAACAACAATTAAATTGCAATACAACAATGCAAGTTGAGAAAGGAATGTAATTCATTATTGATTTCCAACAATACTTAACAGATTATTTCTTCCTTTGAATTTCAATATGTAATTTACAAATTGTATGACATTCTTTTCCAAAATAGAGAATAGAATAATAAATCTTTACATTTCCCAATGGATCTCAATCTTTCCTTTCTAATGCAAATTGTCTTCTCATTACAAATAATAATACAATCATCCACTTTGAAGTGAAAAGGTTACAATGAAATTTCTCAAAGGATGGGACTGTCAAATTGTATTTTCTCCAAGCTCCAAAACAGCAAAAGCATGCAAGTTTCTTCCTCATTTCATCTTGATCACAACAAGGAAGGAGAAAGGCAACGCTCTCCACCCAACCAAGAAATCCAATGGGAAAGGAGAAGCCATCTTTCCCCATTGGCCCCGAGCCCCAACCATATTGGAATAGAGAATGAACATCAACACATGGCAACAAGGCTTCTTTCACAACAAACATCATTCACATTGCATACAACATTAATAAAATACACATTCCAACAAGAGAGAAGTTCCCAACTACATTTGCAAACATACACACAATACATAGGCTTGGTCCAAACAAGCCAACAAGAGCAAGAACTATGGGGAACTCCTTATGCCTCCCAATTTGGAATTGGGCATCCACCAAAATGCATACCGCCAACATACATGTCAAAACTCATAAACCTTATATCTCCCAACCCCTCCTTATGCCCCCAAAGTTTCTCCCTTATGCCCCCCAATAGTAAGAAATGCAAGCAGTTTCTTTTCCTAGGTGGATCCCAATCCAAAACTCCCTCCAAAATAGAATAAGTGCCATTGGAAATCCCTTATGCCCCCATATGAAATCCCCATAGCCTTCTCCTACACCTTGCCCTAAGCATTCTACCCAACCAGCCAACAATACACAACACATTCACCATTTCATTCATGCAAGAAAAAGGAAAAACAACATTTAAAAAGGACAAGATCCTACCTCTCCATTATGGAGATTGTTTCCAAAACAACAAGCTCCTTCAATGTTAAAAATGTAGTCTAAACAAAACACCAAGCATGCAAATGAAATACTAACTCCTTTCACAATGCAAGGCTCCAACAACAATAAAAATTGACCCCAAAAGAAAGAGAAAAGTTTCAACAACCTCCAAATGAGCAAGAAGCTTCACTTTTATAGGAAAGGAAAGAGAGAGGATGATGTGGATCCAAGTGGGATGCCACATCATTCTTCCTCATCCCCAAGAAGAAATCAACATCAATAAACAAATCACAATAAATTAAACATGACAAAATCACTTACATACTCCAATTCAACCCATACTCCAAAAAGGACTGCATTAAAAATATGTAAGGGAAGTGCAATTAAAACTTACAAATGTCATTTCAAAATGCATTAAAATGCCTATATTTAACCTCTAAACCATAGGCATGGTTGGTGGATCATTTTAAGAGGTGTGGGACAAGTTTAACTTGTCCCACAAGCCTCCAAATTTGGCCTCCAAGGTCCAAATTCGAATTTCATAAAAGGTGGAGTGTTTGATCTTCCCAAAATCAGCCTTACATACTCTTACATATCTCTTACACATCCTTACAACATTAACTTACACATTCTTCCAACATTAATATTTAAAATCAACCAACTTTATTAATTACATTCCACATCCCAATTAAATTTAAATAAGTTTAACTATATGACTCTCACATTAAAACTATCACATTTAAATTAAATTACAAGAAGGAACACTTTACTAAATAAAATACATACAACAATAATAAAAAGGAACACATAAATAAAACACATATCCCATGGTCACATATAATGGAAATCCCCCCATGGGAATTCCTAGCAAAACACAACACACACAAACAATATAGTTGCCATGGTGACCTTGTTGAATTCACCCGAATTTCAATATGGTTAGTCTCCAGTCCCCCGACATTGTTGTGATTTTTAACCTGTAAAATGCAAATACCTCCTTCGGCCTCGTGGCTGCATCAGACATCCAAAATGATATAAACAATATTTCAAAATCATCTAAACACACAAATCACAACAATATCATTAATTCAACATTATCATTTTAAATTCAATTTACAAATATATCATCATCCAATGAATCTCTATACTAGATCTACTCATAATATCAAATGTCACATGTCTAAAATCAACATCAATACTATATCCATGTCAACAAAGTATATCATCATCCATATATAATAATGTCTCTAATAATCATCATGCATGCTAACTGAATCAAGGTCCATAATAATCCATGATCTAACATCTACACATCATACTAAATCAAAACATAATAATGTCCAAAATGAGATCAACAGTATCAAGGTTAGTATATAAATAGTGTCAAGGGAAGTGGACACTACAATTTAACACTAAGTGTATGTCACTACAAAATGTGAGGGAATGGTGATGTAACCTAAGGTGTATACCACTACAAGATGATAGAATAGGTGAAAATTTAGCCTAAAGCGTATGTCACTACAAGATGAATAGTAGGGAGTGGTGATGTAACCTAAGGTGTAAACCACTACAAGATGATTTAATAGGTGACAATTTAGCCTAAAGCATATGTCATTAAGCTAGTAATGGTGCATGATGAAAGGTAGAATAGTAAATATGTGATGAGTGTAGGGTCCATTTGATTTGTAACCCCTGAAGTAGTCGAGTATGGACCGAAGAACTAAAGTGTGTCATTGGGTAGTGAGTGTAGCATGTAGAAGATAATGTAATATATGTAAGGATGAAAAATGACCATGTGATGAGTATAATGTGTAAAGATGTGATGTGTAGAATGTAATGAGTAGGGTGGTATGTAGAAATATGTAAAATGTAGTGTATAAGATGACATGTAATGTATGTAGATAGAATAATAATGTAGTGTTAGACTCCTATATGATGAAGACTAGTATAACATGTGGAATATGTGTGAAAATGTGTGGTGTAATATATATTATATGTAAACAAAGGTGTTTACTAAATGTAGAAAGTAGGGTGTATTACACATAGATTATGATGAGGTGTAATGTGTGATACCTATGGTGCGGTGTGTGGGGTTCAATGTAGTAGTAATCCCTAAACAGTAAAGTGTGAAACAAAGCAAAAAAGTGTGTCATCAAGTAGTGACACTAGAATGTATGATGAATATGCCTAATGTGAGGAGATGAAAGTATAATCATGGAAAAGATAATTATTGTGACTATGTTGAGACTAGATAGGGGAAAGGTGAAGTGTTATGCCCCAGTGTGTGTGCCTAAAAATATCATGCGAAGTCATCAAGAAGACATATTTTTAGCTAGGGAACCGAGTGTGTGAAGTAAATGAAGGATACCATGGTTTGTAAGGGCAAGAGGTGGTAATATATCTAAAGTTTCAAAGAACATTGTCATTTGAGCAAGAACAATGGCAGTAAGGGAGAGAAGTGACCAAGGATAAGGAACTTGTGATGAAGGAGGCACCGGATGAATGGTTTTCACCGAGATGTAATATTTAGAGGAGTTCATTGAGGGAAGGTCATGGAAATCTCAACTAACCAAGTACAAGATCAGTGACATCAGCCATCACATGGAGAATAACCTAAAATATATCAAAGATGGCATATTTCTTATGACCAACCGAAGGACGGGAAGATGGGTAGAGGATCTATGAAAATTCAAAGTGTACAAAATTTCCGGAAAGGGTTGGGGTGATCCAAATTTATGAACTACATTTCTTTGGAAAACTAGAATTTCATTAATAATGGTTGTTATCGAGGGTCCACAAGGAGTAATTCAACTTTCTAGGTAGAAGAATGATACTTACGGGGTAGTTGATTGGGAAAGTGACTAGTTTATGTAGCTCAGGGTTAGATATCAAACCAAACTTAATTGACGATGAGGGGATAGAGGTTATGGTAGCCACCTTTGAATTACCATAAGGGAGGTAAAACCATAAGTGTAATTAATATTGAATACCATGCTACAAGAGTGGTTGCGTGCCTCATGAGCTAAAAATTGGGGGCATTAGAAATATGGAAGGAGGTGAACAAGCAGTAGATGCACATTACACACAAGAAGGCCAATAAGACATATTATAATATTACACATTACATTGTTGGGATCATCATTGAGAAGGCACACGTACAAATAGTGAAAGGTGAGAAAAGTAGATGGGGTGTAATTTTTCTTCTTTTGGTATTTTGCAAGATTTGTGTACCTGATGGGTGAAGGAGAGGATATGGTATATCCAATGGAGAATAATTCCCTGCCAGGAAATTTTTCCAATTTTACTTGTTAAGGTAGCATTTCGGCACTTACAAGAAACATGTGGACAAGTGGAATAAAAGGACATGTGACATATTTGAGGGAGAGTGGTGCATCCCATGGGAGTATCCTATTGTGATGGAGGGATAAGTTGAGTTTGTAATTTATCAACATTTTGTTTGGGTAGATTCTACATGAAGACTGGAGAGAAGAGCCCATGGTGTAAGTTACCCTTCACTTTTAGCACGTGTTATTTTAAAGACTCTATAAATAGACTACATAATGTGAAGAAGCTATGGTTTGATGAAAATAAAGTAGACACGAGATATTCATATTCATGCAAGACTTATTTCTACCCCAACAAGGAGGCGTATGAGGAAACAATGGAATCAAATAATATAGAATTACTCCGAGAATTTGGTAGTTGGGAGGATAGATCCTGTGTGAGTATATATGTATCTCATGCCAAGGTTTAAAGATGACAAGTATATTACTAGTGAGAACTTTTCACCGCCAAGTCTTCCTAGGGAAAACAAATTGTGGGTATGAAGAGGAAGCTTGAAGATACACCCTTGAGGTAAGTAAATGAAGACTTAGAATTTCCTGAGGTAGAAGAGGGAGAAGAAAGAGTTGATCTCGAGGTGGACGAACCAGATAACAAGATAGTGGTGCATTGGACCAAGGCATGAGAAAACTACGAAGGCAATGCAAGGATATGAATGAGGGCACCGAGACTTCACATCTCGTGAGAAGGTCACCTAGAACAATGCCCATAAAGCCAAGTGTAGAGAAGAAGAGGAGCAGCAAGTTCATTACACCACATGATAGTGATGAAGAAGGGTCTTTATATAGGGATGTGGACAAAAATATTCCACACCGAGTACAGAGGTATCGAGAAGATGAAGGGCTCGAGGACAAAGACCATCTATATGGTACCAAGGAACCCGGTGAGAGCGAGTGCGAGGAGGAAAGTCAGGGTTAGAGGTGACACGGAGAAGGAAGATAGTGTGGAGGATTTGACCAGTGGACTTGAAGGTGCTTCAAGAGGAATGGGAGAAGGGGTACTTAGGGAACAAGAGCACATGGACCTCCATATGAGTGAGCTAGTGGGCATAGAGATGAAATGGTACAAATGCTTGATCTAGGGTATGTTAATGACCCTTAAAATATTATTCGCGTAAGGTTCCGAGAGAACTCTTACGATGAAATAACTTTATGGATGGGAGTTAATGGACCCGAGCGTGCAAACACATGCATAAGGAAACAATTTTCATGGAGTATGCAAACCCACATAGATGAACCCGAGTTCAACATGTGTGAAGAATCTTGTTTAAAGTGTAGAATGAAGAAGGATCCACAGGAGAGACATGTGACAATAAATACCACGGGGTTCACACCAACAAGCGTGCAAGCAATGCCTTAACAAATATAGCTGCAGAGGTCGAACACAAGAATGTTGATAAATAGGCTACCTCAAGAACTTGTGCTTGAGAATAATAAGGACAAGGAAGAGGAAGTCCAACTTTTGAAGAAATAAAAGGAGAAATTAGAGATTTTCCTTGAGATTGTTGAGGATATTTGAGAGTAAATATTTAAGGCACGACCACAATACAAAGAAAAGGTAAAAGGAAATTTCCATCAGCCCTACATTATTTACATACCTTAGTACGTTTTTTACTGTTGGTAGAGGGGACCACCATGCATGGTTGAAGTGTATAAGAGATGTAACATCCTCATTTTAAGACTTCAATAACAAGGGAAATATTTTTTTTTAAACATAATGTTCACTATTCTAAATTCACATAATTTATAAAAAACATTCCTTAGCTAATCCATCACATAAAAATAAACCATATGCAACTATAATGACTCGTATAAAACCAATCTCTCATTTCATGACTCGGTGTTAAACCGATCTCTCATGTTTCATCATATCAATGTGTATACTAAGTATACTTTTGGTTTTCTTACCCATTAAGGGTCAATCAAGTGTTAATGCCTAAAGAGCCTATCTGAGTATCTATTACTGATACTCATCGACATCACGCATCTTTAGTCTAGGTGAAAAAGACAACGCAACCAATAGTTTGCGATACTTTGGCCAAAGTTTAAAGACATGTTTACCATGATTTTATTCCTAGACGACATACTTGTTGAAAGGAATATGTCTTTCACCCCACTTGAAAACTATTATCTAGATTAGGCTTCCTTGACTTCTGTCAACCACTTCCAAGTCCATGTTAGATGCTTTAAAAAGGAAACTCACATGGACTAGTGTTGATGGTCTACTTATGGTGACTAAGGGTAATCAATTGTATTCAAATCGACTCTCATTGATTCAAATCCGCTTCATCACCCCTAGTCAACATAAGTTGACATCGGCCATAGGTCATATGCCTATCATTGTTTAGTGTATAATAGTGACATGAATACCCATCTTATGACAACTGTGTTTAGAGGAGCTGAGTGGATTATCACGCCATAGTGGCTGCTCCATAATATCCACCTAATGAATTATGTCATTAAGTGGGTATTGTGCAAGTAAGTATGACTATGCTATGATAGCCACTAAGTTTTGTTATGCATAACTTCATATCTTAACAAGTTCATTAATTATTTTAATTCATAGCTTGTTAATTAACCCATTAATATTCCCATCATTAGGTGTCATGCCTAAGGATCCATTAGGGTTTGATATGATTAATCCTTTAAGTAAGGATCATAACGTTCTTTCATTTAAGTACAAAATTATAGATTTAATTTTGCATTAAGCTTAATCAATTAAGCATATGTTTCTCATTAATACAGTTAAGCACCATGCCCCTAATTTAGTTATAGTAAATATAGGGTAGCTTTAATACAATGCCTCTTTATTTCACCTTATTATAAATAGTTCATTTATACATAGCTAATAAGTTTAGGTGTGTATCATCCCTTTATAAGTAATGTAACTCATCAAGATAAAACACACTCCTACATCTTTTTTTAGTTAAGGTTGATTATAATTATTCACTTGTAAACATCTTCCTTATCAAACTGTAATAGTTTATAAATAGCTAGTATGTATTAAATAATCAACATATCAAGATCATTCCAATCATATAAGTTTGTTCCCATAATTTCAAGTTTAAGGACATATGATCATAATAATACATTACAACACATTCAAGATAAAGAACATAATATCATTTTCATATGATCATAATAGTTCATTCAACTATCAGAATTTATCTAATTCCATCACTTAGCATATTTACAAGCTACATAGTATTCAATAAATCATATTTTTAACTTAGAAACAATATGAATAAAATCTGCATTATTTATAATGAAGGAATCACACTAACTTCCTATTCTCAACATTCAATCATTTCTATTGAACAATATAAATCAAGAATTCATCTTTATTCCTTTCAACTATAAATATCATCAAACATATTTCAGTCTTCAATAATAAACATGTTTCCAAATAATTACAATAAATGGGCCATAGGCCTTTCATGTTTTCAACCAGAACCTTCTCAAGAAGTTTATACAATAATCTTTTAACCAAATTAATTAACTTCAATCAGTAGAATAAATGTAACTTTTTATAAGTCTTTCTTCTTTCATATTTCACAAAATCCATCTATAAGATTGTTAGCATGTGTCAATTCATATGAACTAAGCATGATAGGTACTAAATCTTAGAATAGCATGCTCTAACTTAACAATTTCATAAAAGGAACACTGCTTTTTAATGAAATTATTCTAAGGTTCAAAAGAAAGTAAATCAACTCTTTTGATCATGCCATAAGAAATTATAAATGAAACCATAAAAAGAAGACAATTCTAACACATGCATTTCATTTCAACAATTGAAACAGATATTAATTTAAGTCACTCAAGGTGACCGAAACAGATATAATTGATCCTAATCAATCAAATATTAGAAGTGCAAGAATAATATGATTGTAGTCATATAAGCCCATACTTATATGATAATAATCATTTATCTTGCTTAGTAAGTTTATACAAATTAATCATTTAATTACTAAATTTAGTCAGCTAAAACAATCAAGTAATAACGCATTAATAATAGGAAGTACAAGATTTATAAGATTGTAGTCATATAATCTCAGTATTATATGGTTGTAATCTTATATCTCATTAATAAATTTTATGCAACCTTAGTAGAGAATCCTTTGTTATGTTTCATCAAGAAAGAATAAGCCATTTATACAAGATTATAACTCATTGTAATAGTCAAGTAATTCCACTTACATGTACCGCACACAAGTTCCCAATACTTAAGCTCTTATAAAATAAAACAACTACAGTGTATGGGTCGGTTGAGAATGAATTGAATTCAAAAGGAGATATAAGTTCATAGTTCTAATCAATAGTTATAAATTAAGCACATATGGATGAACTAAACCAAATCCCAACCCACATCATCCATTAGAAGATCTTATAAGAAAGGAACATTCAATTCAAACTCAACTATCAAGACATTTTCACACTATGAGTAATCAATATAATTACTTAACTTTAACACTAATACATTCCACTAAACTAGCAATGGATGCTTACAGACCTCACGATATTCTTTGAATATGTATTATTTCATTCATTATTGTATATTATTTGGAGTGACAAGATGGTTACCCATTGATGGGGTGACAATCCATTTTAGTGTGGGGTAATGTTGGGCTGAAAAAAATAGCCTACATATTGTGTACATAAATGTAGGGTGCAGGAAGAGCGCACGACAATACATTGAGGTTAAAGCGCCTAGGATCATAACTTAGTTTTTTTATTATTAAGGCTATTTTTGGAGTTAGCGTGTGGAGCACACAATGATGTGGAGACTTGCAGTCACATAAGGCTATTTTGGGATGTGTAACAATTTGAGTGCCATGCATATTTTTGGTCTAATAATAGGATTTCTACTAGAGTTAACTATAGGAAATCGATTATTAGAGTACTTGATGTTTTTGTATATTCTCTTGTAAGGGTGCATGGTTTTTATTAGCATGTATCCTATTTTTGGAAGGTGCATAGTCGGTGAAGGGAAAGTCCCCACCTATATATATATCTATGTATGTGTGTGTGAAGGGTGTATTGATTTGCATGGTTCTCGAGGGACCGTTGATCAGAGAGTTATGATGTGGATTTGTTAGCATACATAACCATGGAAATTGGATCACATATCTAATATAATGGATCATTATATATATATATATATATATATATATATATATATATATATATATATATATACATATACATGTGTGGGTGTGTATTGATTTGCATGGTTCTCGAGGGACCGTTGATTGTAGAGTTATGATGTGGATTTGTTAGCGTGCATAACCATGGAAATTAGATCTTGAGTGTATGAAGATTATATGTTTTGCATAAAGTATCTAATATAATGGATCATATTAGGTGGATATTTTTGGTAGAGTGGTGAGAATGCTTATTGCATGGTAAATCTTGTTATAATAATTGTTTAGTCAATCTTTCATATGGTTAGATCTAGATCTAGTTTATGCATTGTGGTTTAATTGATTATCTATTATGGATCTAAATATATACATGTACAATCATGCTCACATACTTGGACAATCAACTCTAAAGAGGTACTGGTACCCTTGCGCACTTTAGGTGAGTGATCCATTCTAGTTGAGTGATGTGCCAACACACCTTAGGATTTGTGGGTATATTCTAGGCTACATTGCATCCCGTATAATTTAAGATATTAAATCGATATATCGAGGAGTGGTAGCTTAACACCCAATGTTGTAAATCCCAATTTTAAGGAATACTATCAAACCCACCTACACCTCCATCACAAAACATGCTTGCTTTGAGTGCATCCAAAATGACAAGATTGATCCTTTCTATGTCTCCCTTCTCATTGGAGAATATGTACTGAACAATTGCATCATAGATTCTGGCGCCTCTGACAATGTAATGCCTGTAAAGGTCGCCAAGGCTCTCAAACTCACCATGACTCCACCCAATGGCTCTTGTTACTCCATGGATTCAAAAGAGGTTCCACTTTTAGGGAAGGTCAAATATGCACAGGTGGCTCTCACCAAATTCCCAGATTAAGAAGGTTTTAGCAATGATTTTGGTAGCAGACGTTCTAACCTCATTTGGAATGTTGCTTGAGTATAATTTTTGTCAACATTTGGGGGTAAGATCTAGATGAATTGGTCTTATGAAACCATCCTGGTGAAAGGAGACATAGAAAATTTCTTCTGGAGAAGAAGATGAGATACACGATGCAAAAATTAGGAAATCCAAAAGCCAACATTTTGTACCAAGATAGCAGGAGGATGAATATTTTCATAATGACTGAGGAGGAAGAGGATATTCCCATCTTGATAGGACCAAGAATTCCTTCTCGAGGGGTGTGGACCTTGAAGAAGCTTTGAGAAACTTAAAGTTACAAGAGGGTAGCACCTAATTTCTAGATAATGCAAGCCAAGAAGAAGAGGAAATGGTTCTTGGTGAATCTCAAATGGAGAAACCAGCTTATATGCTTACCTAGGAGGAGGAGATATTCTCATTCCCATTTGGGGATGAAGATACTCTCGATCATGTCATCCATAGAGAGAAAAATCCATCTTATGATGAGCAGGTTTGAAAGAACAATTTGTGCAAGATCTCTCTATGACATGTTGAATAGATAGAAGACCTTGAGCTCAATCTAGACTCCTGATGCAAGCCATGAATACAAGACAAGTGTGAATCTGATTTGGAAGCCTCAATCAGTGTGAAGATTTTCCATGTTGAAATAAAGAAAGATGAGAAATCTAATGTCCCTCTTGAGCAAATAGTTTATGGATGCAATGATAAAATGGAGGTATTTTCTTTCCCATTTGAAGAGGAAGACTCTTTCCATGATGAAGAAATTGAAGCAAGGAGTTTTGAGGCCCTTGAAGCCAAGGCTCCCCTTAACAAAGGAGTGATAGAATGTAGTGAGCCCCAAGATGATGAAGTAATCCCTCCAGATAGTTTCCTTGAGCTTTAAAAAGAAGATTCTTCTAAGGCATACAAATATGTGTTGTAGGAAGTAACAAAGGAGAATTCATGCATGAAATATTGGATGGAGTAAAAGGTGTGGAATATCCTAAGATAATTCTTGTTCTCTTAGAGTCTATGGCCAAACAATACAAGTAATAATTTACTTCGATCCTCATGTCAATATTTAAGCACCTTATAGTGGAGTAGAGAAAAAATATAGGTATGAGGTTTCTCATGGGGAAGAGGTCAATGAGCATAGACATGGAAAAGAAAATAACTTAGAATATTCAAGAAATTTAAATGGAAATCATCCCTCGGGGCAGCGGTGGGATGCTCAATGAAGAATCAATTATGTGGTAAGAGAGACCCACTAACACTATGAAACTAATTTCAAAGGGAATGGAGGAAATGTAAATTTTGAGTGAAGGATTGAGAATCAAGAAGCTCACATGGGCTCAATCCTATAAATTACACAAGAAATCATGAAAGCACATGGCTTTCATAAATAGTTAAGGAGAGGATGTTACTTCCTCGAACCGGTTAATGACTTTGTGGAATAACATCACTCAGTGCTTACCAACTCGAGGATAACCTCTGAGAAGAGAAGAGTGATACAAGGAAAGTGGGTCATCCCCTACCTTATACTATAGGTGATTTAGGTTTGTTTCCCCTTTCCATTTTGTGTGCATTTTTCCCTTTGTTGTGTGTTTGTATGTGTGTTGTTCCTTTCTATCTATCTCTTGTAAGTTGTGTGTGTTCTGTAAGGCCTAATGGATAAGGAACTAGTCAACATTATGGATTATATAGAGAATTTGGCAACCATGTGATGTCCTCATTGTTCTCGATCCATTACATGTCCCCAAGCTAGAGCCATTGTTGCTATCATGCAAATGTGCAACAAGAAAATTCTCAATTTTCAGGCATGACAACCATACCCTACTCAAATTTTTTGATCAAAATTCATCCCAAGTCCTCCTTCATATCACCCTAACCCCGAGTTAGTCATATCCCATCTCTCTAAATTCATTTGAAGTTTCATGTCAGTGTGTTCTTAGGTGATTTATGGGTATCCAGTCATTCCATGTTCTTCCCAAGCCAGATCTACCAAGACAAGCTTCTCAACAAGCTTGGGAAGGGTTTTAATCAAAACTCCTCAAGGTCGGTGCACACCCCTTAGAATATAACAGGGAGAAAAACCCATGAAAAGGCATAGCGGTGATCTAATAACATTTTTCAATCAGTTTTGGAAGGTTTTGGGAAGTTTTGCAAGTTTTGGAGTAGTTTCAACAACAGTGAGTTTTGGAGGCCTAAGCAAAGTGCAAAATGCAAAAATAGCCCTTGATATTCGTAAAGTGATTCTAGAAGCTGGAGGGAGTTTAGGGTCAAACAAGATATCATTGGAAATATAATTCAGATATATATATATATATATATATATATATATATATATATATATATATGGTATAATTAGATTCTTTATAACTCCTTGGCGTACTATGTCTCCATCGGGTTTTATCATGCACAACCTTATGGAGAGCCAGAACACAAATATTGCATTTCATGGGGAAAATGGTGGAATAAAGCTTTGATATGATCCAACAGAAGATCCAAATATGATCCCAACAAGTCACTCTCCAAGGAACAAACTCTAATAGTTAGCCATTTTTTGGGTTGGAAATCCAACCAATGGGAGAGTGGCACATTTGTTCACACTAAGTGCACAAAATATTTGGTGCAATAAGTGCAATAAAATGTGACCCTACCTCATTTGGACCCTTGGACCCTCCACACAACCAATTTTCAGCTCTTTCTTTCAAGTTAATCCCCCAAGCTCCATTTCCCAAATTTCCCACTTTGTGCAATCGCATGTTGCCACTTGTCAAACTAGGGTGATGGTGCATTTTTATGTCTAATGTGCACCAAATCCTTGGTGAACTTATTGAAAAAACCTCCCCATCCTTCCCATGTACTCTCTTGGTCCCCCATGTGCCCCCAGTTGCTTAAGGTGTAAATTTCAGCCCCTCTCTCATCCCTAAATGCCAATCACGCTCCACCAAGTGGCCCAATAGGGTTAAGGAGAATTTTTTGCAAAAAATGCACCAAAATTTTGGTGCACTTGGTGCACAAAAGTAAAACCCATTCCCAAGCATAAAAATATGCAAAAAATTCTAACTCTTTTGTTGTTTCTTATTACTTTTGGTGTTACCTACACACACGCCCATGAAAGCTCAACTGCCAGTTCCTCTTCACACATCCATTACTGCCACCTATAGAACCTTGATGCAACATTCAACATCATTTCTCAATTTTTCCATGTTGATACAATGAATAAAGGAGATATTTCCAAGCAAAAACCATAGTTATGAGTTGTCAGAAACACTAGGGGCAATATCAAAGAAATGCTCATAACTCATATTTTGGAGCACGGATTGAGATGAAACTTTTTGCAAACTTTCTCATTTTTAGAGGACATCAAGCAGAAATTCACAGAAGATCAAATGATGCCCTAGTTTATTTTCTACAATAAAAACTTGCATTTTGTGCCCTAACTCTCATTTGTTAGATTTCCCATCAATTTGGTAGTTGGATTAAGCTAGGAACTTGCACACAAGCTCGAATAAAAAACCTATCCCAATGGAATTGTTTTCATTGCAATCGGAGATGAAATTAAAACCTACAAAAAAGCTTTGCAACTCCATTAATGGCTGCCTTGGTAGCTTTGTGCTTAAAGCTCTTACTAGGTGAAAATTTGATTTTTTATTTCTGAGCTTTTCGGTGAGTGAATCATGATGAAAATTGGAACATGAGTTGAGACAAAAGTGGAATCCAAAAAGTTGTTCCCATTGCAAACCGAGGATTTTTTTTCCACTTATTAAAAATAACATATTCTATGCTTCCTCACATGCTATAAATGGTAAGTCCCCCAAATTACAAGTTTGGTCACTCGGGACAATCATAAAAGGTGTAAAATGGAAAGTAAGACATAAAACAATTTTTCCCAAAATAGCATGTCCCCAAAAAATAACTTGTTAAAAATAGAAATGTGCTAAAAATAGTAATATCTCAAGAACAAAGGAGGATGGAATATGGCAGAAGGTTCAAAAGGTGAAACTAGAGCAAGATAGGTGATATGTCCCAAAATAGTAGGGCATGGTCTCATATTCTAAAAATAGAAAGTTTTCATTTTGGGAGCTAGAAAGTTGTAGATGGATTTTTTTCACTCACCTTATTGCTTTTTGGAATCTCCTTTAGATAATGAGATGTTTTCATGGGTAAAATGGAGGAATGAGAACTTCACAGAGGTCTTGGAAGCATCATCCTGAGTACAATGGTATGCAGAGGAAAAATAAGGCATCGTAAGGCACAACATGTGAATCCATCTTCATCACTCAAGGAGATGGGTGATTCAAAGTGGGTTGGTCAAAGTGATTTTGATGATTCAAGGAGTTCATCAACCAAGTTTCAAAGAGGGTCATCATGGGAATTATATGTGTTCATCCTAAGCTCACATTGGCAAATCTCATAATACTATTTGTGAACACTCATTTTGTGGTCCAAGTGTGTCATGAATCATGCACAAGTTATGATCATCATCGAGAAGAACTTCATTGAAGGTAGAGGTTTCCATGCATCATGCATTTCTTCCTTTCTCTCCTTCTTCATTCTTTCTCCTCTTCTCTCCCCCTTCTTTCTAATTCTTCGTTGTGAGAAATCATGACATTTGTCTTATTCATTAAAGTGACTATATTCTAAAATGTAATAAGTTTCCCTTATTTTATAAAAGGGGACTTAATGTTCTTTAAGAATGCCAAAAGTCATGAATGGAAAAGACAAATGAAAGGTCACCATGGGGGGTAGATGAAGAGTCATTCTGATTCTATATAATGTAATGGCACTCTCATTCTTAAGGGAAGTCAATTTTGTGTACTCATGAGAGATCACTACTTGTGAAGAAACAAAGGAGATAGATATTTCTTCTATTTGTTTTCTGTGTTCTTCTAATTCTAACTATGCACAATTTTTTCAAAGCATCTATGAAGAAAGAATGATTTTCATGCCTTTTCTTTGTGAGGAGGTTTTAGAAACTTTGAGTTCTCAATCTTAACTCATCTTGTTGCCACTTGCGAAATTGTTTTCTTATAAGTATATGTGTTAGAATTTTCTAGTTAACAGTTGTAGGAATCTGATTTTCTACCTACAACGTTAATCCCCCTTTTTTTTCTCACTCCCTTCCCCACTCTCTTAGAAAATTATTCTCTTGCAAGTATCCACAAGATTTTACCATAGGGTCAGTGGAGTGCCCCTGTTGGATCCCCGACCATCAGGCCACCAATGATTTTGATTTCATGCATGCATAATAAGTGGAGCTACACCACCCAAGCAGAGGGACCTAAATTCCCGAGAGACATTGTCTAGAAACCCACAAATTTATCCCCGAAAATTTTTCTCCAACACTAGGTTAAGAGATGAGGGCTAAAATAGTGACCCATCTTCTTAGCACTCAAACAAAATTGACAAGCCTTCTTTAGATAAATCATAAGAGACTTTTTAAGAGCATTGGAATATAGAGATTTTGCAAAAAAATTGAGGTCAAATGGTTGAAGGAAAATAAATTTATCCTCATTTTTACATGTCTGTCTAAACCCTCCTCCAAACCCTTGTGTTGCAATGATAAAGATAAAATGATTTTGAAGTCATAAACACATTTTCCAAGCTATGAAAACCATTTAGGTCTATAGAAAACTCCTTCTAATCCAAGTTGTTGGTATTTTTGATCCTCGGTCATGACTATACAAAAGACAGTCCATCTTTGTTTTGTAAGGTTTTATGTACTATGTCTTGTGAGATGGTTTCAAGTTGAAATCATTGGTGTAAGAGGTGGTGTGAAAAATGTATTTGATATCCATGACAAATTTTAGGTGAGCTCTAAGTTAATCTCAATTTTTTCTTGACAGAGACTTGGTCATTCACAAATGTCTAACATGGTAAAAACACACTTTTTTAGAAATGGGAGTCTTTTTTATGAAAGAGTGTGCTTTAAAGGGATAAAAGACTTAAAACATGTTGTGCGAGCTAAATGTGATATGCTCAATCTAATTTCATGAGAAAGTGTAGTGATTGTGTGAACAACTCTTAAGGGAGTGAAATGCCATCTTAGGGAAGTCTAAAAGAGCTAAGTTGTTGAGAATGTAATCTGGTATTTCTCATTCACCCTTTCTAGAAGAATGGTTGAGAATTATGGTTTCTTACTTGTTGAAGTGTGAATGAAATAGTGTGGTGTGAAAGAGAATCCTTGTAGGTGAAGCATAAGATAAATAGTTCCTTAATTCTCATCAAGTTTTCCTAACCATAGTTGGAAGAACATGCATGTTTGAAATTTTAAGCTATGGAGTAGAGCATGGTATAACCCTGGTGAGTTGCATACCATATATATAGCAAGTGAAATGTGTTGACTCCATGAATGATATACGGACCTCCATGTCGATTGTTGATGAATGTGAAGGAAATATTAAACTAGTTGTCTCATACCCTATCTCAATGCATGGTTCAAGAAGAAAATTAATAGTTTCCTATTTCCCATGATAGTGGTAAATGATCCAAATATATCAAATCATCCTCCCAAGCTAGAAACCTCTTGAATATCTATTTATTATATTTTTCAAGCAAACACGAGATTGTGATCTCAATTCTTGTTGACTATACATGCAATAGTATGGTAAATGGTTGAAGAGGAGATTCAAATTGTGATTTAATGAACTCCAAATTTTTTTTTATGTGAATAAATCTTGTAGCATTGGTACTCATGGACATTTAAAATCTTTAGCTTCAAAGGATCCATCAATCACCTATTTCAAGATTGTATTTTTTGAGCTCGAGCATCTAGTGCCCTCATAGGTGTTCAAACAAGGTTTGAAGGCTAAAATGGAAAAAAGGAGGTTGGAAATAATTTATGAATAATGTTGGAGTATTGTGTAAATTTTGTGCATAATGGTTACTCCTATAATTAATTCATACATCTACTTAAAATATGTCCACTCGCCAAAGGATGAGTCAAAGCTAATTATGTTAGTTACAAAAGGAATATTGTAGGAGTCGAGGGAAGGTTACAAGTGAAAAAGAGTATCGGTTAATTTATAACTTCTCTTTGATCGTCATTTGACTAAAATGAATCTTGAAAGGTCTAAAAATTGTGAAAGTAACTGCGATAATGGTCAGATGAAATGATATCTACTATAGCTAGTTTTTTTGTAAAAGTTATTCATCTCCTTGTATGAGTTATAAGGGGAGTTAGGTGAAGATACAATGAAGTTAAATTGTAAGAGGAATGTATGTGAGTTCTTTTTGTTGTTAAATAGATCATTTTTTTATGTGTATGTAAGGGTTGTTGAAGCATGTGAGAGTTAAGTATATTAGGTGAAAGGATCAAGAGAGAGTTGATAATGCATTGAAACAAGTGCAATAAAAGTAATATATGAAGAATTATGAGATAATTTAGGATAACTAACTATTGTTTTAGAAAAATTCAAGCGAGTGATCAAATTTTGAAATTAATTTTAAGTACGATCTTATAAAACCTAATATTGGGTGCTTTCATGCAAGTTGCAACTTACAGAAGAGTCAAGTAGGTGTTTGATCTCATAGTGAAGTTGGTGCTTCATGTTGAGTTGGTGCTCAACAAATTTGTAACCTTTGTAAGCATAATGCATTGGTTTAGTGGGTTTTCTCCCATCTTGGGTTTCCCACTTAAAATTTTATCTCTCCATGTGTTTTGCTTGTTGAATTCATGTGAATTGTGTGGTTTCTTCTTCCATATTAAGTTGATAGAAATTTATTGGTTTTGAATTGTAATGTAAAGTTTGAATTGACATTGATTCACCCCCTCTTAGTGTCCTAATTTCCAACATTTATCACTAGAAGTTTGGTGAAGATGATTTTTCTCAAGATATTGCACCATTTTATTGGTTTGGAAGTATGGCAAAAATAGAAACAAATTTTTGTATCTTAGATTAAATATGAGAATACCATTCATGAAAAGTTTTGGATGATGTATTGTAATCAAATTTCCAAACCCATGGAGACAAAACTTCAATTTTCTCGCATAGATAAATCACCACGATAAAATTTGACTCTCTATCAACAACTGATGGGGAATCTCATTTATTTGGCCTACACTAGGCCATTAATCAACTATGTTGTTATCTATCTTTCTAGGTTTATGCAGGAACCAAGTATATGTCATTGGAAAGTGAAAAAGAGTATTTTGAGGTACATCATATACACAATGTATATTTATGATGCACTTTTGAATTGCTCTTAAATTCAGATGTGTAATTATTAGGAAGCGGGTCATTGAATATCTTAACTTTAGGATTCTCATTGACTTGAGGCTTAAATTTATCGAGAGAATAATCAAATTTAACAGTGTTGGTATCAATCAATTGTTGGATATCATTTTGAATATTGAAAAAAAAATTCGTGGAGTTCCCAATACATCTATGGTATTCATAATAGACATTAAAATAAAAATTATTAGATTGATTCTTTCTCATATCAACCCTAATAGGTGTAACATTCCCATTTTAAGACTTTAGAAACAAGGGAATTTTTTTTTTTCATGAATAATGTTCTCTATTCTAAATACATAATTTAGAACACACATTCCATAACAACCATTCATATAACAGATAACCATATGCAAAGCTGTAATGACTCGGTGAGCTACCGATCTATTCATTTCATGACTCGGTGAACTACCGATCTATTCATGTTTAACATTAAGTATTGAATACTTTTCGGTATACTACGTATACTTGGTTCACTTACCCCATTCTGGGTATTGAGTGATATGTCTAAGGAACCTATCTGAATATCTGCTACCAATATTCATCTGCATCACGATCCTTAGACTAGGTGACATAGGACAACGCAATCAACAACTTGCGATACTTTGGCCAAAGATTTCTAACATACTATTTAGTATTACTTATTCCTTGATGACATACTTCGTCAACGGAATACGTCCTTCACCCAATCTATTGTTATTTATAATGTCCTTTCTCGACTTCACAGTCCACTTGCCCAAGGTTTAACCCTAGTTCAGGTTAACAACATAGGTTATGATAGGAAGAGGCTCACAAAGTCTTAGGGTATATTGGCATACTGGGTCAACCTAAGTCAATCCCATGTGCCAAGGTACCCTGAGTCCTCAAGGGCTACTCCTTATCCTAACTATGCTACCATCCAATCCTAGAGGAAAACTAAGTTCAAGTCCAAAAGTGTGTAGATCTTGATGATCAATGCAGAAGGGTGTTGCCACATGTTAACTGCATCGTTGTATCCTCGAGAAGATCCTAATCTTCTCGAAGGTACAACCCTATAGTAGTGTGTGCCAAAGCATCCTACAGAACATCCTCATCGAGATGTACATACTCCTAGGAGATTATTAATGTTTAGTTACTTTGGATTATTAAAAAAAATTCAACAACCCTGCCAAACCCTAATCCAACACTCCTAAGTTCTTGTCAATATCAGATTCAAATAATCCTTGAAGAACTTCCTTAACTTAAGATTGCCTTCAATGTTCGTTAATTTTTGGCTTAACAAACAACTACCCAATAATAGGACAACAACACCTTAAGTTCCATTTAATGTGGCTTAACCATTTAAGGAAGTGTAACAACCACCTAGGTTGTAACTTAATAGACTTATTAAAATGAAGTCTAAAAATTAGAATTCATATCTTCCTTTTGTTTATAACTTTATGAGAGAGGAAGAGTCTTCCTCTTCATGGTTAAGTTCTAGGGTTTAACACACCCCTTATGTCCTTTACAAATTCTATAGTCTTCATTGTATGTTCATTTCACATCACCTTACTATATTGAACTTGTTTAGATAAGAACATTAAATTCTACAACTTATTTAGTTGCATCCCTTTTAGGGAAATTACTCTAATCCCCTTTTATATTACTTATCCAAGAATACACATTTAATCATATAAATAATAAGAATAATATCAACCAGATAAGATTCCATATTTTTACAAAAGTACAAGATAATTTACACAACCAATACAAGTAAATCCTCATCTTTCAATTCATTTTCAAAACTTATACATTTACAAGACTTATGCATTTTAGGCATACTGCATAACAACAACCTTCCTTCTAAAAAGAATATAACTTTTCTTTTCAATACAACTCAAGAACAAATCAAAATTCTTCACAAAGAATCAGACTTAAATCAGCCAATGCATCATAAAAGTTTGTGCCTTCTTTTATCACTTACGAAGTCCATCTGCAAAAATTGCTAGCATGGGTCAGTTCAAAGAACTGAGCATGATAAGCACTAATCCTTAAAATGAAGTGCATTCCACTATTTGTTTCAATAAAACAACCCTGCTTTAATGAACAATTAGTATATCATAAAATAAGCATAAGTAATAACAATCAGAAAAGAAGAGCATTAATAAATCTTAATTTACTCCTAAAAGAGGAGAGAAGAATATAATCTATATTATATGTCTTACAATTTTTAAGTGGAATTGATCTCATCAATTACCTTTAATTAACAATGATCACACATCTCATTGTTTCCCCAAATCTATCAAAATAGAATACAACACTTATCTTTACTACGAAATAAAAGAAGTGTTTTCAGCATGGTTCTCATTAAGATGAAACATCTAACTTCCAAGCAAAGTAGAAGAGAAACCATTTCATTATACCAAATCACATAATGTCCGCTAAGCAGAAATAGGTTCACATCATGACCTAATCTATTTCTACTTAAGATTCCTACTTTAAATTCAAACATTTAAGATATTCATCAGAACAGAATCATATACAAAATCCTAGAAGGAAGATGGATCAACAGAATCAACAAGTTTGCATTTTCTTTTCAACAAAACAGTCATCATTCTCCTTCTATTTCATTTCAGTCAAATGATAAGTATAAGAAGGTTAATCAAGTAACGATTGTCTTTTCCCAAAAGAATAATTAACAGAAGGTTCCAAGAAAATGATCTTATCCCAACTAAATTAGAAAAGGAGTCCTAACAGAATATATTTCTACCCTGCAATCATTTCTTTCCAACTTAATTAATAATTTCCCTTTTTCGTACAACCAGTTCAAGTTCATACAAGAGTCCCCAAGAAAGGGAACAAGAACAACTTCAAGGAAAGAAGAACTTAATGCAACCTACCTTTCAAAATCTTCCCATAATAATGCAAGAGTTCCATTTTTACATCGGTACATTATAACCATGAAGTTCTTACACAACCTACAGTTATAAAAGAATCACAATTAATCTTTTAAAGACTCAACATTCTTTCCTTGGACCAAACAAGAAGTGTTAAAACCGAATAGATACAAGCACTCAGAATTTCTCAAGAGTTTGGTCAGACAGACTGCCTTGCCATCTATTTCAATATATTACGACAAGAGTAAATAGATTGGATTCCCAAAAATAACAATAAACCAACAAGATAATTCCAGTAAAGTTTTGGAAGAGTTTACCAAATAACCCACTAAACCGTACTTCCAGTTTTCTTCTTGCATGTGCAATTGTCAATAAAATAGAAAACTTCAGTTTGTATGCCAAGACCAAATCGACATAATCAAAAATATGTTCTGCACAAGGTTCAATCAAAAGTTCTCACAAAGATTCAAGAGCACCCAAGAGAATATGCTTAGGTTAGGGCAACAACAACATGTCCCCTTTTAGTTTACTTTATAAAAAGACTTCTGAGTTCGTATTCCATTCAACCAAATAGTAAACCTAGTTTGTGAAAGAGGGTTTGAAAACCCCTGGCGAGGATCACGAGGGACGATGTGCACATCAACGGATGTGCGAATGGCAGCGTGAAGAGATCTCGGGAGGAGCGAGCATCAACCAAATGTGCATGCAAAGATTCGACAAAGCCAGGCGAACACTGGTTAAGCCACAAAACTCTCCTCTATCTCATAGATCAAAATGGGGTGTACATATAAGAGGTGTTGAGTAACCCCCAGTGCTACAATCATGACAACTCCAGTGGAGAGGGGAGTTACATTCCCAGAATAGAAGTGTAACTCCCAATGACACATATGACGCACCTTGGACGCACCGACGTCTTGACGTCTTCAATTGTGACACACTGCGACACGCCGATGCTGGCGATGCGTAAGGGAATCTCATAATGACCCTAAATGACACATGGACCTACGATCTCACACGATGATGTGGAAAATACACACAACACCCCCTTCATCGTAACTTAGGATGAGGTGGCAAGTCAAAAATGAGAAATGGGTCCCGGCACAAAGCCTGATGAGGTACCCATGTACAAGAAAGAAGTCCCAAGCAGTGAAGGAAAACCCAATGGGAAAAACATCCACCACAAGAGAACAAAACACTCTCTAATCTAAGAAAGATGCCAAAAATGGGTCCGGCCATAGACGAGCCTAAAAGGGTACCCATGTACAAAGAGGCAATCTCTCGGAAAGAAGAAGAAGAGAGAAGAAGAGGGAGACGAGAGGAATGCAGAAGATGCCATGGATGGATCTGAACTCTGCAGCTCTAGGAGGTCTCCCAGAAGAATGTCGATGATGAGATCCTCTGCCTCTGGACTAAAGAAGAGCCACCCGCAATGAACTATGTGCTTGCCCTTAGGAAGGACAGAAATGACGTGCTAGAAGTCCACCCACTCCACAAAGGAAAAAGGAAGCGTGACATGAAGAACTCTAAGTCGGTGCACGGAAGTGTGACATAGGTCTAGCAGTGAGTGCGAGGAACCGAAGGTAATGCCACATGTGTAGAACTGCCAGAGTGAAGAGGAACACCCGCAGAAAGGATGTCCAAGTGATGTGAAGGGAACAAAACATCCTCCACAACAGAAAAGGGATCCCGGCGAGGGTGGATCAATGAAGGTCTCCGGAAAAGTGGAAGTGGTAAGAGTCCTAGAAGGGGCACTCCCAACAACAGAGATGATGAACTCCTCTGAAACACCTGTAGATGGATGAGGGACCTGTAGGGCATCACAAGTAGACTCTATGAAAAGACGACTAAGGTCAGGTAGATACTCGTCCAATGAGGGGGCTCAACAAACGAGAAGAGCGATGTATGATAGGTATGAGTCATCGATGAAGGTAGAGGAGTGAAATGGGCCTCGTACACTTTGGAAGTAGAAAGGAGAAATTTGGTGTAATGACGGTGTGAGGCTGAGTAGGAACTGCTCGATATACGATGAGATGTGGGGGTGATAACAATGTTTGGAATAGTGAGAGAAAGAGGATAAGAGTCCTTTGTAGTACTCTCGACATCGAAGCTGGATGCCTGCACAATCCTCATCATCGAAGTAGAACCAAGCGAGCCTGTGTCAGTGGAACTGTCATCACATGAAGAAATGGAGGAGATAACTGAATCAGCAGTAGTAACAATGGCGGCAGTATGTGAAGGGTCTCCATACAAGGACTGAAGAATGCTCCAGACACGATGAGGTGGATCTGAGTCTGCCACGTGAAACCAAAGAGAACGAGAGACATGCATCATCATGTGACAAAAGACATGGTCACAAGTGTCGAGGAAGTCCTCTAGATGATGATGATCAGTGGGTGCAGGAACTGGCCCAAGTAAGAAGGCTAAAAGACCCTCATAGGTGAAGTAACGTTCCATGGAAGCATGTCAGGCTGAATAGGTCTCTCTCCCGGTGAGAAGTGGCGGAGGCTATAAGGCGATCCTATGACACTCATGTCTAGAAAGAGCACTCTCCATGATGAAAAATGCAAGATGCACAAAAGCAAGACGTCGGACTCGGCCGATAATGCGTCTGCGTGTGTAGGCCCAAGAGTACAAGCAACCCCCCCAAAATGTGGCACTTTATAAAAGTAGTGCATTTACAAAATTGGAAATTCCATCACGTAGTGTGTGAAAAATAATGTAACTTTGACCAAGGAAGCGCTAAAAAATGAGCAGCGAGTCAAAAGTTATGGCATAAATACAATTCCCGCAACTGATGGAAAAATGCACTAGATACTGTAAACACATTAAAAAAGTACGAGATGGGTGCAAAGGGTATCGTGTGGGTACTCGTTGGAAATGGCACGGAATTTTAATAGGGGTTTGTTTTGACTACGAGGGGGGGTTAGCCTCTGCCAACCCGGACCTCGCCCTCCGTCTTCGACAAGCGTAAGAGGGTATTAAATAAGCCAAAATACAACCTATAACTATTACAATGCCATGAATTGAAAAGAATGTTTTGTTTTAAGCCATAAAACATTAAAAAAAGGGCTGAGAGGGGGCCCACGTTGGAAGGCCAAGGCGTTGAACCTGTTGTTTTTAACGCCAAGCTGAGTTAATGTGGTGTCCACGTGGTGAGCTGGTGTTGATTGCAGGCTGGAGCAGGTTGTTGGAGGTTACTAGAGGTGCTGCAGGTTGCCACGTGCCAATGTAGAGGTGTGGCAGTCACCAAGAAACCCAAACAACGCCAATACTGAGCAAAAACCTTCCACGCAGGTGTAACCGCTGAGTTTGAACCAAAAAACTTTTTTTTCAATGCAAAAACGCAGGTCTGAAATGCCAAGGAGCTGCTGCAGGCATGTGGGAGGTCACTGGAGGTGCTGGGAGCAGGTGTGGCAGGCTGCACAAGCGGGAGGAGCCGTTTGAAGACCCAAAACGCCCAAAAACACCCAAAAATGCCAAAAAAGTCCCAAAACGTTTCAAGTAAAAGTCGAGCTATTGAATATGCGTTGCGGCAGTTGCACATTCTTTGGAGATGTGTAAATCGAGTCCTTTGGAGGTCTTGGCGGCCCAGTGTTGCGGAGTTTGCACTGTTTGGAGGAGCCATTTGAAGACCCAAAACACCAAAAATGCCCAAAAGCAGTGAGCAAAGTAAAAAAACGTTTTTCCAATGGAAGAGGATGCTGGAGGAGCCGTTTGAAGGGAAGAAGGTAGGTTTGATTCCTCCTTAGACCTAAACATAACCTGTAACCAGCAAGAAGTACACAGATAACCCAAAAAGACAACCACTAGAATCTTGAAAAACACCATAAACTCGAACAACAACCCAAACAAACCACGATCAAACCCGAACGGAAGTATAAACGTCTGAATCAATGCAAGAAGAGCACAATTGGAATATCCATTATGACACACGCTGAGAGAGATCTGTATATCACGCCGGAAGCCAAAAACACGCACAGAAACGCCGATGAGTGCATGGATCCACAAGATCCGCTCTGATACCATGAAAGAGGGTTTGAAAACCCACAAGCGAGGATCATGAGGGATGACATGCACATCAATGGACGTGCGAACGGCAGCATGAAGAGATCTCGGGAGGAGCGAGCATCAACCAAATGTGCATGCAAAGATTCGACAAACGGGCAGAACCTGGTTAAGCCATAAAACTCTCCTCTATCTCATAGATCAAAATGGGGTGTACATATAGGAGGTGCTGAGTAACCCCCAATGCTACAATCATGACAACTCGAGTAGAGAGGGAGAGTTACATTCCCAGAATAGAAGTGTAACTCCCAATGATGCATATGACGCACTGACGCATATGACGCCTGACGCACTAACGTGTAAGGGAATCTCATAATGACCCCTAAATGACACATGGACCTACGATCTCACCTAAGTGAGATGACTCACTTGATGATGTGGAAAATACACACACCAGTTTGTATGACATTACCAAATTGATACATCAAAATACGTTCAAAGAACAAACTCTTAAAGAATAAATCAGAACACAATGTTGAATCATAAGTTCTCACCAAGGTTCACGAGCATCAAAGTGATAATGCTCAAGCTCAGGATGACAACTTGATCCTATTTTAGTTTACATCATCAACTAAGAAAACACAGACCCAACAACTAGTTCAGATTACCATTCCAATACTATGTAACAATTCATTGTACAGTTTTGCATCGCAATAACCCAACATGAGTTTGATTAAACATCAGTGCCTTATACTAGGTAATTTATAATGAAAATATTTATAACAATTCAGAATAACATGGTTCTTATTACCAGTCTGCAACTTATCAAGCCCTTATTCCAACTCCATGAATGCAAGTTCATTTTTAAGAGTTCAACTTCTCACACCAAAAAAATACGAGTGCCGTGTATAACATACACTTCCTAACAGTCCTCATTATTCAAGATACAAAACGCCAACATCAGGCTATATGTGGTTTTTAACAACAAACCATAATATCACCCAATAATTAAAACACAAGTACCAAGTTATTCATGGTCTTCAAACAAATCCACATTATCACAAGATAATAAAACACAGGTACCCAACTATAAGCGATTCCACAACTGTCAAGTTTTCGCAAGATAAAATTCAAGAACCAAGCCATACATGGCTTTAGCCATAGTCCCCTTTTTATCCAAGAAATAAATATAAGCACCAAGGTACCATGCATCATCAATAGTTTTCAAAAACCATACAAGTTTCAACCAAAAACCCGAGCTTGAAAACAAGCTCCATAAAAAAAAGGCACGAGCTCATTACCAGCTCAAGAACAAAAATCACAAACTCCAAAAAAATAGGTAGAACACAAGGTTCTCCTAAGAACTCAACAAGAATACATTGGCATGAAAGTCAACAAAACCAGAACCATCGGTTACCAAATCCAAATAAGCCAAGCAGAGTTACAGAGTTCGTTTTACATGCATTCTACATGTGCTTTAACAAACACAACATATATTTCAAACCAGACCACTTTTGCCATGGATTCGAAACCAAGAGTACAAGATTTAATAAACCCAGCAAAAAAATAACTAGATAGAACATGCAATGTACAAATCTCAATGAGTAGAGTTGTTTTATGAAAACACTTAGAAGAAAGCAAGAGATTTTAACAGTTAGAGCCTATCATGCCTGATAGTGTTTCTGTCAAATCGAAGAAGACCTCCAGCCGAGCTCACTACTTCACCTCTTCTCCACAAAAGATCAAACAACCAAATTCCTTTTCCATAATTCCTCTTATACATTCCACGAAACGAAAATAGATCCAAAACTTCAAAAATAGCCATGAAGTGCAATTCAATCATCTTTGGTTGAAAAACCAGAGAACATGCAGAGCAAAAATCACGAAACATGCAAAGTGAAATGACCCAAGAAAAATCCGCTTGCATGCCTTCCAAGCGGTTTGAGCTCAAAAACTGAAAACAATAAATTCCATTAACTCCCATTTTCCCACCTATCCTTCCTTGCCACCGCCTTCCAATTCTAGCAAATGCCAAGTCTAAAATAACATGCATTTTTAACTTTAGTGATACTGCCACCTAAGCCTCCGCCAAGCCAACTAGTCCCTGCCAAATGCGGCGATTACCACATACATTTAATAACCTTATCAACATCATAAATGCCTTAGGAACCGTCGCCCAAATACATGCGACCACTTAAGTCCCCCTTCATGCCCAATAGTTAGGGTAGATTACATTGCATAGGTTAGATCTTAGGTAGATTAAAATTTATACCTTAGGATATAACACTAACAACTAACCCCCACCATAGGTCTTTAGCAAATAGATTTAGGTAGTTTCCACATAGGTAAATAATTCAAAATACAATAGTTTTAGGCATTAGGTTAGATCACAATATAACCTTGTAGTATTAGGATCTAGGTTAATTTTAATACCTAGTAACCTTTCCAATTCCATTAGCACCAAGCTTAGGTTAGGTTGTAAATCAACCAAATAGTAGAATTAGAAGCTTTTAGGTTAGAATCAAAATTCTATCAAATGACATAGCTTAGGTAGGAAATATTTTTACCTAGCTTAGGATCCCGTAGGTTAGTCCTTTAAAGGATCCTGGATCTCTCCCATGCCATGAACAAGTGCAATTCCATTTATGTCAGCAATGACCTGCCATGGTCAATCTCCAAAGACCCAAGCAAAACATACCACTGAATGGAACATGTTCACACAAAAATCAAAGAACTTGTATCTACAAAGTTCAGTCCATATGTCTCTTAATTCATGGAATGTCAATTTACCATTCGTTCAATCTGAACAAATTTAAAACATTCCTTGGATCACTGAAATTGATCCAAGGATGAGTCAGATAAATAGATAAGTTTACAACTCATAAACCAGATTGCAACTTACCTACAAGAAGTGAAAAATGGATTCAGGAAAGCCATTCCAATTCAGTCAAAGGATCTTAAGAGCTAGAAAAGACTTATCCACATCAAGCATGATTTCCCATAATCAAAATAACATATCCTTATAAGGAAAATCACATGTCAACACTTGAAATGCAAAGGAGGAAAATAACAACTATCGAGGGTGTTACATGCTTCCCTCCTAAAAATAATCATCCCAATGATTATCTCTTTTTTTAACAATTTATATCAAGGACAATCAATTCATTCACATCTCTTATCCTAAGTCAAATATATCCAAAACCTTTTAGTTTTGAAATCAACACTAAATAACTGTTTATTCAAATCAAATAAATATCTACCCAAAACTGGCTTACTTAATGTCATATAAAGATAAAATCATAATTTTTTTATTAGTCAACAGATTCAATTCTGTTAAAAAATAAATGGAAAAATAGTTTTCATATCCTCTAGATTTTCCCAAGTTGCACTCTCTTCGTTAAATTGGTCCCACTGGACCTTACATTGACTTATTTCTTGATTTCTTAAATGCAACCGATGAGTTTCCAACACTCGAATGGGTTTAACCACGATTATTCTTGGGTCTTGGACCTACAAGGAGTTCCAATTTAACACGTGATAAATCTAAAACATATTTCTTAAGCAAAGAAATATGGAAAACATCATGCATTCATGACAAAGCAGGTGGTAGTGCTAAACGATAAGCTACAGGGTTGATTACTTCAACTATTTCAAAACGTCCTACATAACGAGGTGATAACTTGGCAGCCTTGCCAAAAGTTATAGAACTCTTTTTCAGTTTAACACGAAGAAAAACCTTCTCACCAAGTTCAAATTTCTTGTCAACCTGCTTTAAATCAGCATAACTCTTTTGTCTATCTGTTGCTTCTTTCAAGCGTTCACGAATCATTTTAACTTGTTGTTCCATTTCCGTAAGGATTTCAGGTCCAATTACCTCTCTATCCTCTATGTTATCCCAACTAACAGGGGTTCTGCATTTCCTTCCATAAAGTGCCTCGAAAGGTGTCATCTTAAGAGAAGCATGATATGTATTATTGTATGCAAATTCAACTAATGGAAGATACTCTTCCCACTTATATTGTTGATCCATACAATACATCTGTAACATATATTCTAAAACCTGATTTACCCTTTCAGTCTGTCCATCTGTTTCTAGATGATACACCGAACTGAAATTTAGTTTAGTTCCTAGAGCTGCATTAAGCGTTTGCCAAAACCTTGACGTCATTCTAGGATCTCTATCGGATATGATTAATTCAAGTACTCCATGTAATCTAAAAATTTCGTGTATGAATATTTTAGCCAACATAGGAGAATCATCCTTTAGATTTCCAATAATAAAATGAGCTACTTTCGTTAGTTTATCAACTACTACCAAAATAACATCATGTTTATTTCTTGATAGAGGTAACCCTTGTACAAAATCCATGCTTATTACTGCCACTTGTATTGCGGTATGCTTAGGGTACAATAAACCTGGATGGGTGCATATGTTCGCTTTTACACGTTGACATTCAAGACATTGAGTCACAAAATCAATAACATCCTTTTTCATTCCTTTCCAAAAATATTGTTGTTTTATATCAGCAAGCATTTTTGTAATGCCAGGGTGTCCAGAAAAGGTGAATTGTGAAATTCAGCTAACAATTTCTTTCTCAAATCATTAAGCAAAGGTATGTATACTTTGTTTTCATATCATAAGATTCCTTCATTATCAAAGTGAAAGCCTTTATACCTTTCATCTTTTGGATCTGCAGCAAGCACTATTTTTACTTGCTGAAAGTAAGAATCATATTCCATAGCACTTTTTATTTCATCCTTAAACTAAGTTCTTAGTGTTATAAGAGCATAAATGTGTTTCCTACGACTTAGAGCATCAGCCACTCTATTCTCTTTTCCTTTAATTCAACTTATGTCAAAATCATATTGAGACAATAACTCTAACCACCTTCGTTGTCTTGCATTGATTTAGGCCGAGTGAAAATGTACTTCAGCCCAAGATGATCAGTTTTCAACTCAAATGGTTTACCAAGTAGATAATACCTCCAAACTTGAAGTGCATGAACTATGGAAGCAAGCTCTAAATCATGTGGAGCATAATTCAACTCGTGTAACTTAAGTTTTCTACTTTCATACGCTATGACATGATCATTTTGTAAGAAAATACCTCCAAGGCCCTCCCCAAATGCATTCGTTACAACAGTAAAGTCTCCATTAGGATCAGGTACAGCTAAAATAGGTGCTGAAGTCAACTACCTTTTCAAAATTTTAAAAGCAGATTCACATTTATCATTCCAAACAAATTTCTTATCCTTTTTTTGTAATGAAGTTATTGGTGCAGCCACCTTAGAAAAGTCCTTAACAAATTTTCTATAATAACCAGCAAGGCCCATGAAGCTTCTAACTTCATGTACATTCTTTGGTGTAGGCCACTTAGTTATAGCTACAATTTTAGAAGGATCTACAACAATCCCATCTTTACTTATAACATGACCCAAATAGTGAACTTCAATGTCATAGAAAGAACATTTGGATAGCTTACCATACAACCGTCTCTTTCTTAGAATTTCTAAAACTATTTTCAAGTGTTCATGATGCTCCTCAATACTTTTAGAATATATGAGAATGTCGTCCAAGAATACAAGCACAAACTTGTCCAAGTATTCTTGAAAGATATTATTCATTAAGTTCATAAAAGTTGCAGGTGCATTCGTTAATCCAAAGGGTAAAACCGTGAATTCATAATGTCCATACCTTGTCTTGAAAGTTGTTTTATGAATGTCCTCATCCTTAATTCATAATTGATGATATCCAAACCGAAGATATATCTTAGAATAGACCGATGCTCCACGCATCTGATCAAATAGGTCATCAATTCTAGGAAGTGGGTATCTATTCTTGATTGTTTCTTTGTTTAACATCCTGTAATTAATGCACAATCTAAGTGTTCCATCCTTCTTTTTCACAAAGATCACTGGTGCTCCCCAAGGTGAAATACTTGGTCTAATCAAACCCTTAGACAAAATTTCTTGCAACTGATCCTTAAGCTCTACTAATTCTGTGGTAGTCATTATATAAGGTGCCTTGGAAATAGGTTCAGTACCTGGTTTGATTTCAATCGTGAAGTCAAACTCCCTTTTGGGTGGTAAGCCCGGTAATTCCTCCAAAAACACATCACTGTATTTTCAGTAAGCAACGGATAATATTCCATGAAATCACTGTTTTCTTTTGTGGATTCTAAATTTTTACTACAGATAAGGTACAACCCTTATTTTTGGCCTTTTTAAGTTGCATAACTAAAAATTTCCTAACTGAAATTTCTCGTTTTACACCCTGAATCTCTGTTGTTTTATGCAGATCATCTAAACAACTAATATGTTTTTCAAAAGAGTCCACTTTTGCTTTATGCTCAGCTAACCAACTTACGCCTATGACTATATCATAAGATCCCAAAGGTGCAACATAAAGATCAACTTCAAAGTGGAAAAGCTAGGTAAGTCAAAGGTGCATAATGATCTTTGCCACAATTATAACAACCTCTTCTTGGTCCTTTTTAGACTCGAATTATTTCCAGCCTTAAAGTTATCATTTTGACCTCCATAGGACTTATGTCCGTTATTATTATTCTTGGCAAAATTGTTTCGTGCATTTCAGTAGTCTTATTCGTTGTTTTTTCTTATTATTACCAGCTGAAAACTTACTTTTATTGCCAAACTTCTTCCATGGTCCCTTCTTGGGTGCAAGAGAAGCTGAAGAAGAGTTTGGAACTTTCTTCTGTACTTCCTCCTTATGAGTAGAAATAGCCTTTAATTTTTGTTCTTGCCTTATGGATTTTTCAACAACCCCTTCCATAGTGGTTGGGCTATGAACATCAACCTCTCCCCAATAATGAGATTCAATCCCATGATGAATTTATGTATCCTGAACTTCTCATCAGTTTGATATTGAGGTACATACTTGAGGAGTTTCGTAAACTATTCCCAATACTCAGTTACAGTTAACTTCCCTTGAGCTAAGTTCTAAAATTCAGTCATTTTCTTATCATAATAAAGTTTTGGCAGCCAACATTGCCTAAAGTAACTTTTAAATTGATCCCAAGTGACGTTAGTTTCATCAATATTTAACTCAGCCTTACGGCTATCCCACCATGAAGATGCTTCATGGGAAAGCTGATATGCTCCCAAATAGCTTTGGTTTCCTCTGAGAAGTTCCTTATTACAAATTACTTCTCCATTTTGTTGAGCCAATTCTCAGCTCCATCTCCTAATGTGGTGCCATCAAACTTAGGTGGACTTATCCTTTTTATATCATTAGTGAGTTCAGCTGCCAACCTTGCCTTTTTGTTTTCCAGCTGGACAGGCACATTAACATTGTTATTATCAACACCCAAATTGGGGTTGTCCTCAGGAGGTGGTTGATTGTTATTACCAGCTTCTTCTTCCTCCTCATTACCCATTACTTGTTGTTCAAGTACAACCAAACGATCTCTTGTGTCCAACAAGGCAGCAAAGATTTCATCAAGTTTTTGGGATGTTGTTGCTCCTTCATTAAGTGGAGCATTATTCACAACATTTCCTCTTGTCCTAACCATTTTCTGTTACAAGAAAATTCAAGTTTTTATCAGATTATGGACACAATAGGTCCAAGAGCTGCAACAAACTCGAAACCAAGATGTAACATTCCCATTTTAAGACTTTAGAAACAAGGAATTTTTTTGCATGAATAATGTTCTCTGTTCTAAATACATAATTTAGAACACACATTCCATAACAACCATTCATATAACAAATAACCATATAGCTGTAATGACTCGATGAGCTACCGATCTATTCATTTCATGACTCGGTGAACTACCGATCTATTCATGTTTAACATTAAGTATTGAATACTTTTGGTATACTATGTATACTTGGTTCACTTACCCCATTCTGGGTATTGAGTGATCTATCTAAGGAACCTATCTGAATATCTGCTACCAATATTCATCTGCATCACAATCCTTAGATTAGGTGACATAGGACAACGTAATCAGCAACTTGTGATACTTTGGCCAAAGATTTCTAACATACTATTTGTATTACTTATTCCTTGACGGCATACTCATCAATCCGAATACGTCCTTCACCCCACTCTATTGTTATTTAGAATGTCCTTTACTAACTTCGTTAGTCCACTTGCCCAAGGTTTAACCCTAGTTCAGGTTAACAACATAGGTTATGATAGGAAGAGGCTCACAAAGTCTTAGGGTATATTGGCATACTGGGTCAACCTAAGTCAATCCCGTGTGCCAAGGTACCCTGAGTCCTCAAGGGCTACTCCTTATCCTAACTATGCTACCATCCAATCCTAGAGGAAAACTAAGTTCAAGTCCAAAAGTGTGTAGATCTTGACGATCAATGCAGAAGGGTGTTGCCACATGTTAACTGCACCACTGTATCCTCGAAGATCCTAATCTTCTCGAAGGTACAGCCCTACAATTGGCATGTGCTAGCATCCTACAAAATAGCCTCATCGAGATGTACATACTCCTAGGAGATTATTAATGTTTAGTTACTTTGGATTATTAAAAACAATTTTCAACAACCCTGCCAAACCCTAATCCAACACTCCTAAGTTCTTGTCAATATCAGATTCAAATAATCCTTGAAGAAATTCCTTAACTTAAGATTTCCTTCAATGTTCATTAATTTTTGGCTTAACAAATAGCTACCCAATAACAGGACAGCAACACCTTAAGTTCCATTTAATGTGGCTTAACCATTTAAGGAAGTGTAACAACCACCTAGGTTATAACTTAATAGACTTATTAAAATGAAGTCTAAAAATTAGAATTCATATCTTCCTTTTTGTTTATAACTTTATGAGAGAGGAAGAGTCTTCCTCTTCATGGTTAAGTTCTAGGGTTTAACACACCCCTTATGTCCTTTACAAATTATATAGTCTTCATTGTATGTTCATTTCACATCACCTTACTATATTGAACTGTTTAGATAAGAACATTAAATTCTGCAACTTATTTAGTTGCATCCCTTTTAGGGAAATTACTCTAATCCCCTTTTATATTACTTATCCAAGAATACACATTTAATCATATAAATAATAAGAAGAATATCAACCAGATAAGATTCCATCTTTTTACAAAAGTACAAGATAATTTACACAACCAATACAAGTAAATCCTCATCTTTCAATTCATTTTCAAAACTTATACATTTACAAGACTTATGCATTTTAGGCATACTACATAACAAAAGCCTTCCTTCTAAAAAGAATATAACTTTTCTTTTCAATACAACTCAAGAACAAATCAGAATTCTTCACAAAGAATCAGACTTAAATCAGCCAATGCATCATAAAAGTTTGTGCCTTCTTTTATCACTTACAAATTCCATCTCTGTGTAAAAATTGCTAGCATGGGTCAGTTCAAAGAACTGAGCATGATAAGCACTAATCCTTAAAATGAAGTGCATTCCACTATTTTTTTCAATAAAACAACCCTACTTTAATGAACAATTAGTATATCATAAAATAAGCATAAGTAATAACAATCAGAAAAGAAGAGCATTAATAAATCTGAATTTACTCCTAAAAGAGGAGAGAAGAATATAATCTATATTATATGTCTTACAATTTTTTTAAGTGTAATTGATCCCATCAATTACCTTTAATTAACAATAGATCACACATCTCATTGTTTCCCCAAATCTATCAAAATAGAATACAACACTTATCTTTACTACGAAACAAAAGAAGTGTTTTCAGCATGGTTCTCATTAAGATGAAACATCTAACTTCCAAGAAAAGTAGAAGAGAAACCATTTCATTATACCAAATCACATAATGTCCGCTAAGTAGAAACAAGTTCACATCATGACCTAATATGTTTCTACTTAAGATTCCTACTTTAAATTCAAACATTTAAGATATTCATCAGAACATAATCATATACAAAATCCCAGAAGGAAGATGGATCAACAGGCAATCAACAAGTTTGCATTTTCTTTTCAACAAAACAATCATCATTCTCCTTCTATTTCATTTCAGTCAAATGATAAGTATAAGAAGGTTAATCAAGTAACGATTGTCTTTTCCCAAAATAATAATTAACAGAAGGTTCCAAGCAAATGATCTTATCCCAACTGAATTAGAAAAGGAGTCCTAATAGAATATATTTCTACCCTGCAATCATTTCTTTCCAACTTAATTAATAATTTCCCTTTTTCATACAACTAGTTCAAGTTCATACAAGAGTCCCCAAGAAAGGGAACAAGAACAACTTCAAGGAAAGAAGAACTTAATGCAACCTACCTTTCAAAATCTTCCCATAATAATGCAAGAGTTCCATTTTTACATCTAGTACATTATAACCATGAAGTTCTTACACAACCTACAGTTATAAAAGAATCACAATTAATCTTTTAAAGACTCAACATTCTTTCCTTGGACCAAACAAGAAGTGTTAAAACCAAATAGATACAAAGATTTCTCAAGAGTTTGGTCCAGACAGGACTGCCTTGCCATCTATTTCAATATATTACGACAAGAGTAAATAGATTGGATTCCCAAAAATAACAATAAACCAACAAGATAATTCCAGTAAAGTTCTGGAAGAGTTTACCAAATAACCCACTAAACCGTACTTCTAGTTTTCTTCTTGCATGTGCAATTGTCAATAAAATAGAAAACTCAGTTTGTATGCCAAGACCAAATCGACATAATCAAAAATACGTTCTGCACAAGGTTCAATCAAAAGTTCTCACAAAGATTCAAGAGCACCCAAGAGAATATGCTTAGGTTCAGGGCAACAACAACATGTCCCCTTTTAGTTTACTTTATAAAAAGACTTCTGAGTTCGTAGTCCATTCAACCAAATAGTAAACCTAGTTTGTATGCCATTACCAAATCGAATACATCAAAATACGTTCAGCAACAGACTCTTAAAGAATAAATCAGAACACAATGTTGAATCATAAGTTCTCACCAAGGTTCACGAGCATCAAAGTGATAATGCTCAAGCTCAGGATGACAACTTGATCCTATTTTAGTTTACGTCATCAACTAAGAAAACACAGACCCAACAACTGGTTCAGATTACCATTCCAATACTATGTAACAATTCGTTGTATAGTTTTGCATCGCAATAACCCAACATGAGTTTGATTAAACATCAATGCCTTATACTAGGCAATTTATAATGAAAATATTTATAACAATTCAGAATAACAGGGTTCTTATTACCAGTCTACAACTTATCAAGCCCTTATTCCAACTCCACTGAACGCAAGTTCATTTTTAAGAGTTCAACTTCTCACACCAAAAAAATATGAGTGTCGTGTATAACATACACTTCTATCATCCTCATTATTCAAGATACAAAATGCCAGCATCAGGCTATATGCGGTTTTTAACAACAAACCATAATATCACCCAATAATTAAAACACAAGTACCAAGTTATTCGTGGTCTTCAAACAACAGTCCACATTATCACAAGATAATAAAACACAGGTACCCAACTATAAGCGGATTCCACAACTGTCAAGTTTTCACAAGATAAAATTCAAGAACCAAGCCATACATGGCTTTAGCCACAATCCCCTTTTTATCCAAGAAATAAATATAAGCACCAAGGTACCGTGCATCATCAATAGTTTTCAAAAACCATACAAGTTTCAACCGAAAACCCGAGCTCAAAAACAAGCTCCATAAAAAAGGCATGAGCTCATTACCAGCTCAAGAACACAAATCACGAACTCCACAAAAAATAGGTAGAACACAAGGTTCTCCTAAGAACTCAACAAGAATACATTGGCACGAAAGTCAACAAAACTGGAACCATCGGTTACCAAATCCAAATAAGCCAAGCGAGTTACAGAGTTCATTTTTGCATGCATTCTACATGTGCTTTAACAAACACAACATATATTTCAAACCAGACCACTTTTGCCATGGATTGAAACCAAGAGTACAATATTTAATAAACCCAACAAACAAATAACCAGATAGAACATGCAATGTACAAATCTCAATAGAAGCAAAGTTGTTTTATGAAAACACTTAGAAGAAAGCAAGATATTTTAACAGTTAGAGCCTATCATGCCTGATAGTGTTTCTATCAAATCGAAGAAGACCTCCAGCCGAGCTCACTACTTCACCTCTTCTCCACGAAAGATCAAACAACCAAATTCCTTTTCCATAATTCCTCTTATACATTCCACGAAACGAAAATAGATCCGAAACTTCAAAAATAGCCATGAAGTGCGTTCAATCTACTGGTTCGAAAAACCAGAGAACATGCAGAGCAAAAATCGTGAAACATGCAAAGTGAAACAACCCAAGAAAAATCCGCTTGCATGCCTTCCAAGGTGGTTTGAGCTCAAAAACCGAAAACAATAAATTCCATTAACTCCCATTTTCCGCCTATCCTTCCTTGCCACCGCCTTCCAATTCTGGTGAATGCCAAGTCCAAAATAACATGCATTTTTAACTTTAGTGATACTGCCACCTAAGCCTCCGCCAAGCCAACTAGTCCCTGCCAAAGCTGGCAGTACCACATACATTTAATAACCTTATCAACATCATAAATGCCTTAGGAACCGTCGCCCAAATACATGCGACCACTTAAGTCCCCCTTCATGCCCAATAGTTAGGGTAGATTACATTGCATAGGTTAGATCTTAGGTAGATTAAAATTTATACCTTAGGATATAACACTAACAACTAACCCCCACCATAGGTCTTAACAAATAGATTTAGGTAGTTTCCACATAGGTAAATAATTCAAAATACAATAGTTTTAGGCATTAGGTTAGATCACAATATAACCTTGTAGTATTAGGATCTAGGTTAATTTTAATACCTAGTAACCTTTCCAATTCCATTAGCACCAAGCTTAGGTTAGGTTGTAAATCAACCAAATAGTAGAATTAGAAGCTTTTAGGTTAGAATCAGAATTCTATCAAATGACATAGCTTAGGTAGGAAATATTTTTACCTAGCTTAGGATCCCGTAGGTTAGTCCTTTAAAGGATCCCGGATCTCTCCCATGCCATGAATAGGCTGCAATTCCATTTACGTCAGCAATGACCTGCCATGGTCGATCTCCAAAGACCCAAGCAAAACATACCACTGAATGGAACACGTTCACACAAAAATCAAAGAACTTGTATCTACAAAGTTCAGTCCATATGTCTCTTAATTCATGGAATGTCAATTTACCATTCGTTCAATCTGAACAGATTTAAAACATTCCTTGGATCACTAAAATTGATCCAAGGATGAGTCAGATAAATAGATAAGTTTACAACTCATAAACTAGATTGCAACTTACCTACAAGAAGTGAAAAATGGATTCAGGAAAGCCATTCCAATTCAGTCAAAGGATCTTAAGAGAAGAAAAGACTTATCCACATCAAGCATGATTTCCCATAATCAAAAGAACATATCCTTATAAGGAAAATCACATGTAACCACTTGAAATGCAAAGGAGTAAAATAACAATTGTCAAGGGTGTTACAATAGGTGGAGGGAGAGGTACAAGTTTATTCCCAAAAATGTAATATCATATATGGTGAGGAAATAAACTACGTGAATTACCTTTGAGGAGGAAATTGTAATTGATGCTTTATAGGTTGAGATATGTTATTAATAGTTTATTTAGCTTTAGTTTTATAAACTTTCTTTTTACCTTTGTAAATATATTTACCTTGGAATTCAGATGTATATGCATTGGGTGGGTAGAACCATACTTAATTTTGTTCAATGTTAGAAGCTTGGTCTCTTTTTTTTCAAAGTATGACATAGCTCATCAAAAGATTGAAATTTTTGAAACATAATAGACTCTTATAAGGGAGATAGGATACTTTGAATAAATAGATCATGAAGTTAATTTTCCACAAGTATATTTCTCATTTTTGTAAGAAATGTATTGTCGCGTAAGACATAATCACTAATTGACTCATTAGATATGTGTTGCATTTTTATATTTGAGCATATGAATTCCTATCACCAATGTTGATAAAAAAGTGTGCTAGAAATTTATTAACCAATAGATTAAAATCCCTCATGGAGGCAATATGTGGGTCATAGAACCATTGCAAAGAATAAGCCTTCAAAGCTAAAATTATCAATAATTGTATTAGTGTGAGCATAATTTAAGTAAGAAAAATGAATGGAGAGAAGGTGTTTCTCAAGATCACCTTTACCCTCATAGATAGGAAGCTTATGAGACAAAACCCTTAGGGGTAAAGGAAAAGATGCCACCTTGAGTGCATGTTGATTATGAATTAATTGATTATATTCCATGATATTATAATTTCTACACACCTTTATCTAACTATAATTCCTTAGTTTGTAAATCATGAATGATATGTTCAAGGGAATGTGCAATAAATGAGGAATAAGAGTGCCCATGGGTATGCGCAAGAAATGTAGAGCTAGTAGTAAAAGTTAGGATAGGCATTGTAACTTCTTGCTAAACTTGGATAGTGGATGCCCCCACAATAGGAATGGATGAAGACATAATAGATGTGGAAATAATAGAAGAATCAATGGTATATTCTAGAATATCGAATACAAGGTTTTTAAATGAAGCCAAATATTTTTTTCGTATTCTTGGTTATATATAGGATTGCATTGATATGTTGACGAATTTTCCATATAAATCTATAAATTCTTGTTCATAAATAATATCAAGGTGTCGGTGTAAAGATTAGAATCATCATGGATAACTTCCCTTGGACATTAGATGCACCCATAAAAATATGAGAAAAGATAAATGATAAAGGCATATTAAAAGAAGAACAATGAAGAGAAATCCTAAAGATAATTAGGGTTTAGTAAATAAGGCCTAATTTGGAATATGGTAACATAGGCCAAATAGGTTAAGGATTCAATCAATAAGTGGGTTCACCAAATGATTTAACCCTGAAAAATATATAAAATAGAAAAGTGTGGGAAAGAAATTCCCTTTCTTATTCAAATTCTATATTAGGTTAGACATGATGTATTATTAATATTATTAATTAAACATTAACATTCAATTCTAAACATACAAATAGATCAATTATCTATCATTTGATAAATAGAGTAAGACATGATAAAACAAGTGAACTATTAGAAATATGTTCTATATTTTCCATGAGTTACACTCTTCTATACCTTTGTCAACTAAAAATGGTCATGGGTATTTGGGGAATCACCTTGGCTAAGGGGTTTAGGGGGAAACAACCCCAATTGAGGATTTAGTGGTTGGCCTTCAAGAAATGTTTTGGGGTTCCCTATTTTTTTGGGCCATGTAGTAGGTATTTTTAGCCTATATTAATTATGGGTGGTTAGATCACTCATGTTTATGGGGAGTCATTATGGGTTGTATTCTTGGCCCATGGTTTTGGTACCCATTTTTTTGTAATGTCATTGTGATGGCTACCTACTAATGTGCTTGCATATAGCTAGACATGTAGTAGGATAGAGTAGAACTAAGAAGTACATTATTGTATAGTAAAATGGTTGAGTTAATACAATAAGGAGATAAGTTATTGTGTTGGGTTTTTTATTGGAAGGGTTTCCCAATATAGATATTGTGTACCATATTATTTCTTGTATTTAATTTCTCTATTTTTATTTAATCTTCAAGATTATGTGAAGTATTTATTCTCTCGTATTTTCTTATCAAATAAAATTATCTTCATTTGGTATTAGAATCGGGTTCTAGCTTTGTGTAAAGAGTTAGGTTTCTCGACCCTTTTGATAAGATTTTATTTGAGTGGAAATTTTACGTATGTGAATCTATTCAATGAAACTAACTAGAAGCACGTATTGAGATTGAAAAAATAAATGGCCAAGATTTTGATTTATGGAAATTAAGATGGAAGATCTTCTTTTGATGGGTATATGGATTGTGTCTAGATTCATGCCTATTGATATGAAGGTAGAGGAATGGGAAAATATTGAAAAGAAGACAAGGGGTTAAATTAAATTGTATATGTTACATTCAGTTTTGTTGAATATGTCAAATGATAAATCCACTCACGTGCTATGAGACAAATTATGGACTCTTACCATAGTAATGTGCATGGTCAATAGACTTAGGTTCCTCTTTTCATATGATACATCATCAAGAGTGGTTTTGTGAATATTAAAATATTAATGGATGTGCATTATTCTTGGGAGAAAACTCAACCTACAAGATCATAGGTTGCATGAGAGTCGTGTTGAGGTTTAGAGATGGAAGGGTTAAAACCCTCACTGGTGTTATACACATTCTAGGTTTGAGGTCAAACCTAATATTGATAAGTAAGATGAATGATGCATGTGTGTAAGTAGTATTTACAAAATACAATTTCAAGATGGTTCATGTAACAATGGTACTAGTAAGGGAATTCCATACAAGAACATTGTTTAATCATGAGGAAAGCATTTTGATTGATGAGAGCAATAACTTTGTGGTTCCAAAGGATAATAATGTTGTAGATCTAACTCCTTCATATTCTCGCAAAGAAGACAATGTTGTGGAATCAAAAGATGGTACATGTTGGAGAGATAGGACTTCATGCATTAAAAATAAAATGTATGGTTGAAGAAATTTCTAATTTTCCTTTAGATTTTGATTTCGTGAGCATTTTGTGTACATGAAGCAAAATAGGGTAAATTTTCCTACAATGTTACAATATCATAAGGAATTTTACATTTAATACATTTTGATGTATTTGGGATTGTGCAAGTTCCATCACTAGGAAGGTTTATGCATTATGTCACATTTATAGATGATTTCTCAAGGAAGATTTGGGTATATTTTATATGGAATAAGTATGAGGTTTTCAATAAGTTCAAAGAGTTTAAGGATCTTGTCAAAAATTAGAAAAAAACAAAAAAATGTTTTGAGAAGTAATAAAGGTGGGGAATATTGTTCTAATTACTTTGATAAATTTTATAAATAGTGTGGAATAGAAAGGTAGAACATAACTCCATATATGCTAAAAATGGAGTTGCGTATAGAAAAAACAAAACTTTGTTGGGTAAGGATGGGATCATGCTCAATGGTGCAAGTTTGGACAAGAGATTCTAGACAAAATAAGTGAAAACTAATTGTCACTTGACCAATAGATCACCTACATCCACCCCTAAGAAACAATTTCATAGGAAAAATGGGTGGTAAGAAACCCTCTATTTAAAATTTAAGGGTACTTGGTCTATTGCTTATATGTATATTATAAAGAGAAAAAAAAACAAAGTTGGATGATAAATATGATAAGTGCATATTTATTGGATACTCTAATGGTGTAAAAGGATACAAGATATGGAATCCATAAACACACAAGGTTATTTGATCGTAATGTAATCTTCGAGAAGCTAAGGTGATTCCTGAGTATGAAGAAAAACCAAATGAACAAACTTATGTTGAACTAGAAGAGGGTAAATTTATGCCGAGTTTGATTCAACTACAAAAGATGAAATAGAGAGAGTTTCAAGAGGAAGATTAATATGAAGTAGATGAGGGACTAGAATATGTAGAACCAAAAATCTAGTCTTGAGAAGATCAACTCAAGTGAGAAGGAAACCTGAAAGGTATAGCCCTCCTAATTTTTGTTATGCTTTTCTTTTATTAGTTTTTTCTATTACTTATAATGACCCAAAGAATTTAAAGGATGATTTTGAATAAAAATATTATACGTCTTGGAAAAAGGATATGGGAGAAGAAATGGATTCCTTAAATAAGAATCATACATGGGACTTGGTAAATTACCTCCTGGAAGAAAACTTATTGGTTATAAATGGGTATTTAAGAAGAAGTACAATGCAAAAGGGAAAATGGAGAAGTATAAAGCTTTCCTAGTAGCAAAAGGGTTCTCACAAGTAGAAGGACTTGATTTTGGTGAGAATTTTTCTCTTTTTGTTAAGTTAAATTAAATTATATTTCTTTTGGCTATTATTGTTGCCTTCAATCTTGAAATAAAATTGATGGATGTTAAGACAAAGTTTTTGCATGGTGAACTTGAGGAGGAAATCTACATGAAGCATCCAAAAAGTTTTTAGGTTAAAGGAAAATAAGATTTGGTGTGTGTTGTCACCCTCAAAATTCCCCTCATTTTTCAAGTCAAGCTTTCAAAAATTTTGAGTTGGTGCCTTTGAGAGATGTTTGAGCAAAGTGAGAAGTTTGGAGAGATAGAAAAATTCGTGCTTTGAAGAAGTGGGTGCTCATTTGTAATCTCGCCCTGTTAATTTAGAATCTTGTAGTCCACATGGTTCCTATCTGGATGCTTGAAAATTGTTTCCTCCATTTGAATGAAATTTTCAAATCCTTTTCTATGGCCGTGGATTGCATCGAGCCTGGTATTGTTTACAATTCTTCTTTCCACAAGGAGTAGTTTACTTTTCGGGCGTAAATGGTGGAGCCTTCCCTCTCTGTATTTTTCCATAGTCGTGAGTGATGGGTGTATCTTCCCTGTCAATTTATTTTCCAGCATCCACGAGTGCGTGGACATTTTTGATTGGATGCGGGAAGGCGGGTCGTCATGTCACTTTCACACTTTTGGTTTTGTATGAAGAAAGGCGAGTGTTCAATCGAGGCCCAAATCGGCTAAGTATAGAAGGACCGTGGAAGGTGCCACGTGTCTCGTGGCACACTTTTGGTATGGCACACAAAAATGGAGACCCCAAACGTGTGGAGGCCCTCCACGCATCTAGATTCGAAAAGACAAAGCCACCCAATAAGTATGAAGAGCCGGCGGAAGCCTCCACGTGTCTCAATGGCACACCTAAAGGCCAAGTTCAAAGAAGGATCCTAAGTGAGCGCAGACTCACCACGTGCCTCATTAGTGTAACTTTAGAAGTGAGACCCAAGGGACATACCCCAAATGAGTGCCGGCTCTCCAAGTGTTAGAGCCTTAAAAAGTTAAATTAGTCGTTGAAAGGTCTAAGGCCAGTGGAAAGAACCACATGTCAGATCACCGCAACTTTAGAGGTGAAATGCAAAGTGAGTCCCCAAAAAAGTGTGAAGCTTCCACGTGTCTAGAACCCAACGTAGTTGTGCCTAAATAAGAAGAAGGGGCCCAACCAAAAAATGAAGAAAGAGGAGCGGGTCCACATTGGTTTTAAGTACAAAAGGATCGGAAGACAACGCCATGTGTCTCATCGGCACACCTTTAAGGGTTGAAGCCAAACATGGTCCCCCAGGCATGCCCTGACTCTCCATGTGCCTCATCAGTGTAACTTCAAAGGCATGGCCTAAAGAGAGACGCTAAATGGTCACCAGCCCTCCATGTGTCTAGGGTCCGATAGAAGTCAAATGGGCAGCAGGCTCGAATCAACTAAGTATAAAAGAACCGGTGGAGCTCTCCACGTGTCTCAATGGTGCACCTTCAAGGGTCGAAGCCAAAGGTGGTCCCCAAACTAGTGCCAGCTTTCCACATGTCCTGTGTCCTGGAAAGGGAACAGAGCTTGTTGACTCGTTGAATCGGCTAAGTATAGAAGGGTTTGCGGAAGCCTCCACGTGTCATCTCGGCGTAACTTTAAAGACAAAACCTGCAGAGAGGCAAGTCCCAAATGTGCGTTAAACCTCCACATGTCCCGGGTCAGACATATGCCCACCAAACAAAAGGGACTTAGCCAAAACACAAAGAAACAAGGCAAGGCAGCGAAAGGAGCCACGTGTCTCTTTGGTACTCTTTCAAGAGGCAAATACAAAGTGAGTCTCCAAATGAGCGGGAAGCCTCCACGTGTCCCAGTTAGACATAAAGCTTTCACCAAATGAAGGGAAAAAGTCAAAGGTTAAGCCCGATCCTTTGTGTGAAATTCAAAGAGGAGAGGTGGGTCGGTGGAGAACTTTGAGATTTTGAGCCTTGTTTCCATAAAAGGTGTAAAGTGAAAAAGTGAACCACGGCCCCACTCATGCCAAGGGAAAAAGTCATGATATCTTATTCAAGAATCCAATTCTGCTACTATAAATATCAGCTCTACATGATCACTTTTAACGCCATGTAAAAAAGTCATATTGAGCATGAAAAGTCAAAGCGGGGAGGTGGATCATCGAGCCTTTTGAGATTTTGAGCCTTGTTTCCAAGAGGGAAAAATTCAAATGTTGAGCCCGCATCAAAAGTCAAAACGGAGAGGCGGGTCGGCGGAGAACTTTGAGATTTTGAGCCTCATTTCTAAAAGAAGTAAAATTATAAAGTGAGTCGTGACTCTGTTACCACTCAAGTGCCAAAATTTCCACGTGTGACCCAAATGCAAAATGTGAAGTTCTGACAAGCTTGCGGTATTTGGGGGGAACTTTTGCATCTTTTGCGCTAAAGGCACAATTTCAATTTCAGGCCTGTGGATCCATTTTTGCATTTTCGCCATTTTTGGATTCAATGATCAAATATTCAAATGAGCATAAATTTCGTTCAGGTGCTCAAAATTTGAAAATTTTTATATCTTTGTTGGAAAGGTCTTGGTCTCCTCTACGCCATCTTAGCGAAGTATATTTTTAACTTGTTTTGTGGAGTTATAAGTTGGATGGAAGCATAAAATATTGTTTTTAACGAGGATTTGATGGTTGGAAATATGGAAAACATCTTTCACGCCATTAATACGTGGATATGATTGCTTCGACTACCCGATCAAAAGATAATCGATCCGATTACCATCCTTTCTTCTCCAACACGCCAAGCAGGACGTGGGGAACCAAGTGGGAGAATTTTGGAAACTGGATATCTTGATTTGGGTGAAAATATGGAAAATGTCTCTCAAGCCTTTAATACAGGATCCGACTACTTCAACTAGATCAAATCTGATCCGATCTTCCATCCTTCCTTCTTCAGCATGCCAAAGACATGCATAACTAGATTTGATAGATTGTAGGTGGATTTGCAGGGGCATTGATGGTTGGTGGTTGGGCACCAAATCAGATTTTCTTCCTTCTCTTCTTCTCCTCTCTTGGCTTCATCTATAAATGTAAGAGCTTGGATCATTGCAAAAGGTTGGACTTTGATACTTTTGAATCATAATTATAGTCGAAAGTAAGTCAATACAGAAGGATTTTCCTCTTTTCTCTATCTTCCTCCATTATCGCTTATTTCTCATCTGAAATTCGTGGATCATTTATCTTCTGTGATAAGAAACTTTGTGTTCTTATTGATATTATTTATGGAACTTTGTGTCTATGGAATGATATCTTATTTTGTGAATGTGAATGATTATTGATTGTTGGGTTTCTATATCACTCTTTCTTAAACGTATAGGGTTATACTCTACTATCTATATTTCCTGAAAGTGTTGTTATATTCTTCTCTTTCCTTTCTTTAGTTCTTCTATTCGTTTGTATTGATAATATTTTGGTATAAAATCATTTCAAGATGTCAGAGGTCTAGCCTTAAGATGAAAGTGTACATTTGTATATAAGCTTTGTTGCTTTCTTTCAATAAGGGAACCTCTCCCATAAAGAGGAGGGACTTGATGTCCCCTAACTGTGGTTTTGATCAAAGTACCATTTTAAAACCCAACAATGTGTAATTTGAATAAGTATCTCTATGGATTGAAACAATTACCAAGAATGTGTAACCAAAAAATTGAGAGGTATGCATTGGGACTTGACTTGGATGAAGTAAAGTTGATCCCTATGTTTATTATAAACAAGAAGGTGAAAATTTTGTTATCATTGTATTATATGTAGATGACATGTTGTTGATTGGTAACAATAAAAATATGACAAGTCAAGTTAACTATCATCTCTCGTCTCAATTTGAAATGAAAGATCTAGGTGTTGTAAAATTTATTTTGGGCATGTAAATTAGAAGAGATCACATATACATGAAATTTTGGTTAAATCAAAACTATGTTGAGATGGTATTGCAAAGGTATAAAATGCAAGAAAGCAAGTTCTTATTAGTATTCCCTTCCTTAGTTGGTAAAAACATTATCTGTTGAATGATGTCCTAAATCATAAGAAAAATTTGAGGACATGTCTTAGGTGTTATATGCTAGTGTGATTAACTAATAGTTTGATGTATGCAATCATTTGTACCAAGCCTAATATTTCTCATGTAATGGGAGTAATTAGTAGATTAATCTCAAATCCTAGAGAGTAAAATTGTACTATGGAGAAGAGGATCTTTAGGTATATATGTGGAACATATAATTATGTAATATGTTATTAGGGTAATCTTGGTGAAAGTAAAACACTCAATCTACATGGTTTTGTGGATTCAAACACAAAATCTGGGGTGGAGCTATAGATATGCACAAATCTACTAGCAAGTATATTTTTAACTTGTTTTGTGGAGTTATAAGTTGAATGACTAAGCATCAACCAAGTGTTGTGATATCCACCATAGAAGTAGAGTACATGATAGTTACTCATGTAAGTAAGGAAGTGGTTTAGCTTTAAATACTTATCTTCATTATTGGGTTCACTCAAAATGTTGTAAGGATAGATTATGACAGTAAAAGTGTAATTTTTCTAGCAAAGAATCTGAGTATCATTCTAGAACGAAACACATTGATGTTTAATACCATTTTGTAAGAGAAATGGTGAAGGAGAAGAATATATTCTACTGGAGAAGGTGGACACAAAAGATAATGTTGTTGATTCTTTGACAAAGGTTGTAAGCACTAAGAATTTTTCTTGGTGCATAAAATGAATGTTCTTGAATGACATGAGATGTTGACTAACGCCCTTTGGAAGTATTCAACAAGTGGGAGATTTTTGGAAATGTGTTGTATATTTTCCGCTAGATACACTCTTCTAGACTATGCGACCCAATGTGGCCAATATCCAAAGGGGGGTGATGAAAGGAATCACCCCACTAGGGTGTTTAGGAGGGTCAATGTTCCCTCAATTGGTGGTTTGGGGGATAGCTCTCAAGAATTGTTTTTGGGTTTCCATATTTTTCGGGGCCCTGTTATAGGTATTTTTAGCCTATGTTAATTATGGGTGGTTAGATCACTCATGTTTATGTGAAACTATTATGGGTTGTATTCTTGTCCCATGGTTTTGGTACCCATTATTTTGTAATATCGTTGTGACGGTTACCTACTAATGTACTTACATATAGTTGGACATGTAGTAGGATTGAGAAGAATTGAGAAGTACATTATTGTATGGTAAAACGGTTGAGTTAATACAATAAGGAGATAAGTTATTGCGTTGGGTTTTTCTTGAAAGGGTTTCCCAAGATATATCTTGTGTATTGTGTTATTTTATGTATATCATTTCTCTATTTTTTAATCTTCAAGATTTTGTGAAGTATTTCTTCTCTTGTAATTTATTATCGGATCAAATTATCTTCATAAACTTATCTCTTTGACTATTTTATAAGTTGGTATAGGTGTGATAGGATGATGAACTAGCTCAAAATGTATTGTAGATGTTTTTTCTATTATTGGTCTACTTAATGTGCATAAGGATAAAATTGTTCCTTTTAGACCAAACCATTTAGTGGTTTGGCCATTTTGGATAGTTTGGTCTAGATGGAAAATGGAACTTTGTAAGTTTTTTAACCTCTGTGAGTGACTGGAATATGTTTTGTTTTGAATTATTAGGTATCAAAAATGTGCAAAACACTTTGTAATCCACCATGACTTGACCTAAAACCTAACCTAAGGTAGAAACCCTACAAAAATGTTAGTGATTTGTTTGAACTGCAATCTGTACACCACCTATGTTGGCACTACTAAGAATATACCTCAAACAACATGTAGTTCTCCACGTATATATATAATACTATATGGATGCGACTATATTTATTAATCCTTTTGCCGATACTTGATAATACTTTGTAATTGTTTATCTCGTTTGTTCTTGACTTGGATTTAATGATAATTTTTTTGGTAATATTGACTCTTAAACATGGTTTGGAGTACTTCACACTTGTGTGGGAGAAACTCCTAATGTCTAATGCAACTTTACAAAAAATTAGGAGAGTTTTAAATGCCTTTTGAGTGATATTTTCTAAGAGATGTCTTGAAAGTGTCAAGTGTTTTGAGGTGAGTAAATGAGTGCATTATATTTTCTTATATATAATGTCATGGGTGTAATTTTGTATTAAGGTAGACCCATAATGAAAGTACTAACCCATAAAAAGTTATAAAATTGAGAAATTGATTGTTGGTTTGCCCTGGATGGAACCATGAGCTCGAGACCAAATCATTTGGTGGTTTATTCATATTGGATGGTTCGGTCAAGAGGAATATATATTCATGTGAAGTTATGTGCACAAAAATTAAAATGATTAGACGTATTTTGGTTGATGTAAGCATTTTTGTAAGCGGTTGAGCAATGTAATGAGAGAACAATTCTTGTGATATGACTAAAGATATAGCTATTAGGCTCAAAATAGATGTATACGTCATGTTTTAAGTGATTAAGCCATTAATGAAATTATCATGTAATAAATTACCAAATTTATATGTCTATAGATAGACGATATTTCCTTTTTAAAAATAAGAAAAACTCTTAATCAAGGGACCATGGTAAAGGGGACATTATGAAATTTCAGAATGGGAGACCACTAGGAGAATATGAATTAAATGAAAGTCCATTCCTAAAAATAGCTCCAATCCAAATGAGGTTAAGTTTGAGCATTTATTTGAAATCATTTCTAAAACAAAGGTACCACAAATTTTTCTTTGGAATGGGAGTGAGGATAAAGATTTTGCAAATTAAGCCAACACAAATATTTTATGCTAAGAGGAAATTCTTGAGTAAAGCAATGTCTCAAAATAATTTTCCATAACTCGTAATATTTCAAACTTCTAATGATATTTTTAACACTAAGCTTATGGCCTTAAAGCTTGTTGTTTATGAGCCTAAGGAACCCTACTTCCTTAGGTATGCATGCAAGTATCCCAAGAAACCTTATGGAAGCCTTTATGTTCTTATGAATTTCCCCATAAAACATATATCAATAACTTTTCAATTTACCATAAGTAACTTTGGAAGGAGTAAACAAGAGGAGAAGTACACATTAGTGGAATCTAATATTTAGGATAATACTTGGAACTTACCTACCAAGGAAATAAATTTTGTGATCTAATAGGAAATATTTTTCTCCACCCTATGAACCACATATGACCACATCTCATAAGGAGATGATTAAGAGGTTTTAATTTCACTCTTGGTTAAATTCATTTCATGTTGATATCCCTCCAAAAAAGGAGGTTTTGGGGAGAGAGTATTCCTATAGCACCGAGTCTTTCTTGATTCAATGGAGGATCCCAAAGCAAGGAAAAAATTGTTAACTATGAAATTCTTGACTAAAGATTCTTCCTCCGAAAAGGGAGAAAAGAGTCATCAACAAAGCTCTCATTAATGAGTTATTGGTCACAATTTAGGAGATATATTCATTTCACCAAGTCTATAAGAGAGTAATTGGAAAGTTGGTACCTAAATCCTTCCATGATAAGCACATAAAGAGAGGGGTCGAGTGGGAAGACTTTCTGAATTATCTATATAGTCCATATTTTTGTTATTATACCACAATGATGGTACTATAAGATATAACATTTTAAAGCAACATAAATATATTATGGATAAACCAAGTACCAAATCAAAGGGCTTAAAGAATTGTAATAATGAGAGGCCACTCACTCATATCACAAGCCTTTTCCACTCAATCATATCATAAGACTTTTCAAAATCAATCTTCACAAACATGAATTTTTAGTTAGAGATCCCGCATTTCATACCTTCCAAAAAAATAGTTACATTTTTTAGAATATAGTTGTGTTGAATGAAACTTGTTTGCTCGGTTCTAAAAATGAGAGAGATGTCTTAATAAAAGAGAAATGTCTTTAGAAATGACTTTATACAAGACATTAAGAAGAGTAAAAGAATTCAATTAATATTGAGCTTGGGATCCTAAGCCTTTAGAATGAACTTGATATTTCCTTTATTGATGAGGGATCCAAAAGTGTTGGAGTGAATGTCTTTCGAGTAGAATTTTTGAAGGTCTAGCTTGACCATATCATAGAGGGTCTTGATAAAATTCACAAGGGAAACCCTCAATCCCAAAGGCATTATCAATGCCATTCGCATGACTAATTCTTTGAGATCATTTAAAGTAAGAGTTATATCATAAGTAACTCTTTAGGATACCGAATAATTACATGACACATCTTTTAGAAATTGTAAGAGAGTTGCTTTGTGAGTATGATAAGAATCTTGGGTATTAAGACGATATAGGATAAGTTGGTGTACAAATGATTGAAGGATTTAAAGTAGCTTTGTAAATCTAGAATGACATATTTAATAGCTTTGATTCTATTTAGAGAGGAGAAAAAAAAAAATCTTCAAAGAACCCAACAATCTTCACCAGTGCATTCGAGCTCATTTTATCTCTAGAAAGCTTCTCTAACTTTATAAGCTTCCTAAAATTTGATTTTGTATTTCCATTGAACAACTTAAGTTTATAGATTTATATTGAAGGGCGAGGTATCAAGTTCTTATGAAATCCTCTCGAATGACGAGATAAGGCTTTGTGAACATGCTATTGGAATATGGCTTCTTGTTTTCCATACAAGCTAATAAATGTGATAGTTTGAGTTATGGTATCATCCCACCACTATATCCATCATATATCCCTTATGGGTATAGAAACCATGTTCTAAATCCTTTTAATGTGGCCTATATTTCTCTCGTGCTTGAGATGAATTGTCTTGAGATGAAGCTGTGTGTTGGTCTATTTGGCTTGGGGATGTTTCATTCGATACATAAAAGGATGGGTTCATGGTTCAAGAGGAGGGCTACAAAATTGTTGGTGAATGAAAGCTTTTTTTGGTTTCTACACATAAAGTTGTTGATTTGAAATGGCCGTTATATCTCTTAAACACATTCTACATCCTTTGAGGATGAGGAGTTGCATGACCTACGAAACACAATTTTGCATTCAATAATCACCACGTTATCTTTTATATTTGTATATATCGGCTTATAATGGGGTTGTGACAATTGTGAGGCAATAGTTTGTAAGGGCATAATGGTGGCCATTGCCTGTGGAGTGTGGGAAATGGGTGTTGTCTCTTTGGAAATAGAGGGAGTAACTAGTTTACCATTAGCTATTAAGGTTCTAGCTTCGAGACCACATGTGTGTCTATACAAATTGATTTGTGGCTTATTGTATTATATGAGGCCAAAAATAATTCTTGTTAGTAATCATGGTCCAACCATCACTAGATTTCTTTGCTTTGTTTTCTATTATGCTTTTTTTTCTTGTGGTGTTAGTTGAGATTCATCCATTAAAGGGCATTCTCAAATCATTTGAGGATTGGTAGTGAACACAAGTATTCGGTAGGTTGATATGTAGCACACAACGAAAAATGACTAACGAGTATTGCTAATCTTAATATCAATAGTTACCTTCAAGTCTTTGGCTAGATCAATTTCAATGCAAATTATTTTTGTTGATAAGCCGCGTAGAATTTAGTTTTTAATGGCATATCAAATGTTCTAGGGTTTAATGAGCTATTTAAACAATCCCAAGCGAGGAAGAGGAAACATGGAAACTTGATCCATGTTGGGATTTTGAGTTTGTCTTGCTCAGAGACTTGAAAACCCCTCATCCGATGAAAGAAGACAATAAGAATATTGTAAATAAACCATGGCCCATGGTTTACAACTACATTACAATGCTTAAAGCATTTACAAAGAGAAATACAAAAATGATAATGTTTTACACCCCCTTAAGTTTTACACCACGGGGTTACTAATGATTGTGAACCCATGGTTTTACACCATGGGGTTGCCGATGATCATGAACCCATGGTTTAAATAAGTCTTCATGTGGGACTTAACCAACAAAATAACTAGCAAGACTTATGGATTCAACTCTATTGCAAGCTTTATCAATTACAAGGAAATTCAACATAACATTAGGTAAAAGGGTTCCTAAGTTAGAACCAAAACCTCATGAAAGATTTTTCGTACAATCTTCCTTCCCCATTTCACTATCATGATTATTCAAAGCTACAGGAGAAGCCTACATGAAATGATATATGTGCTTATGAGATGCCCATAAATATTCTATATTTTTAAAAACGTCACCCAAAAGTGGAATGGAAGACCAACTCAATATAATACATTTACAATAAAAATGTAATATCCTACTCTTATTAGAAATTGGTTGTAAGGATACAAAACCCTAAAACATTCTCTTAAAAACTCTTAAAACTTCTCCTCCCACTACTCAACTTTACATGACCATCATTTTTAATATAAAAAATATTACTATTCATACATGTATATTAAAAACTTAAAATAAATATTAAATTATCATTAATATTTACTTTTGTTAATGATCTATTATTTTTATGGAAATTAATATTAAAATTTTACCATTACTTAAACCGTTAAACCGTGACTCTCTCTATACCTTAGAAAATTCTAACTTTTTCTTACATCTGAAAATAACCATGCTTAAAAATAAGGGTATTCCAATGCGGTCAAAATGTATCTGCATTATTATATATAGTGGCTTATAACCATATGTTTGAAAGTAAAAAAACATTTCAAACAAGAATTTAACCTTTAAATTGAATTAATGTACAATAATTAAATTGAATTGTTTTAAATTAATTAGTATTAATTCCAAACCGATTTTGCCACGTCAATAAAATTCAAGAAAAAATAGCCGATGACTTCCGCGCGCAAGTGCCAGCTGGCCAAGCAACTGTGGCGGAAGATTCTTTCGGTGCCCACCGCCGATAGCCCGTCGCTATTAATGCTTCGACCGGCCAGGGACCGTCTTGCGACCTCGCAGGCGGTTTCGTTGGAGACACTCGTAGCAGGCACTCGTCATCGGCGCACCGGCTACTGAAGGTCACCTCCGGCTCCACAATCACGTACGGCTGAAGTTCCCGTCGCCTGCATAAACAAAATGTATATTCATTGCGTATACGTCGTCATGTTAGCGAGCGAGGATAAATACACATGATATAACGATACCTATGACGCGTGAGGTGGCGAGCACGCCCAGCACCAGAGTATTATGCGTACACCTCGATTCTCGCCGTCTCGTCCGGCTGCATAACAGAAAAGACATCGTTCAGCGCTTTCAAGGGAAATGGAAAAATTTATTGGTTTTAGACAGGCGTTAGCATGCAAAAGATGAACGTGAATTCGTGTAAAAATGTGATTCGAACCGCGGTTGTTGAGACCGCATGTCGCCATGCAGATCACTTCGGTAGTAGAGAAGTTCAGTGCATCAAATAACTACAAGAAAGATTTTAATCAAGATTTCGGAATAATCTCCGCGATCCATTTTCTCATTGTCTTATTATCAGACGATAGATCGAAAATTCTATATACTTCAGACCAATACAATCAGGCTAATGATCATGAATTTTCATAGACTTTGATTGCAAATTTAGGGTGACAGATCAGAAAGTTTGGTATGGAAAACTACACATTTTTAATGGAATATTTGTACAAAGTTTGAGTCGAATGAAATAATTTAATTAAAATTTGATTTGAATTGAAAATTTCTACGAACAATAATTTTTGTAAAATGGTTAACCAGGTTGAAATGTTAACCAGGCAATAGCCTAATTAATTATTTTTAAAATATATTTTTGAGTGATCAATCATTCAACTTGCTAAAATATATTAATAATTTTTTTAAAAAATACTAAAATAAAACAGCTAAACTTTTATTATTACTCTAAATATGGAGAAAAAAACTATTATAATTTTAATAACTTCTAAATCATAATCTATTTTTAATATATTAATTTATTAGCTTTATATATATATATATATGAATGATGATGAAATCAAGTATTGGTTTATGTTTACTAAGGCAACTTGAAATTTGGACTGCCCTACTAAATTTGCAAAATGATTTTTTCCTTTAAATATTTGTTACCATGTATCTTATTTCTTCATTTCTTTTCTTTAAAAAAATGTTGAATTTATTATTATGTATTTTAAAAATATAAAATTCAAAAAAGTCATTCAAAAAAACTCTCAAAATTGGGCTCCAATATTAAATATGTTATAGAAAAAAAGGCATTTCCTACATGCTTTACCTTTTCTCTTTACTTTTATATATGTATATATAAAAGACATTTCCTACATGCTTTACCTTTTTCCCTTGTTTTTATGTGTGTGTGTCCGTATATATATGTATACAAATACATATAGACATACACAAATATATATGAGTAGATGTGTGTGTGTGTGTGTGTGTGTGTGTTCAAAATGTAAGATGTCAAATAACAAATATGTATTTACGTCTATAAATACTTACAATTTTATAAGAACAATAATTTTTCTAAGAGGTTATTATAGTTGAAATGTTAACCAATAATAAACTATTAACATTTTTTAAATATTTTGTATTGTTAATTTTTGTGAATAATTTAATTACGTGGTAATTTTTTAACATACATGAAATTTAAATAGTGTAAGTTTGTACTCTTACACACCCCCTAAAAAAAAAAAAATTTTATTATTATTTTAAATATTGAAAAAGAAGGTAAGTGGTAAATAAAATATATTAGGTGTAATTTTTCTTACAAAGTTAGACTCATTAAAAAAACATTTGTCCCTTTAAAAATATGATTAAACAAATCTTATTACTACTCCAATATCATACCCATTATTAAAATTGTTCAAAATCTTATATTCCTACCACTAAAAAAACTCACGTAGGCTCTTTTTATTCTACCACTAAAATCCTAACAATTCTAACCTACTATTTTATATTAATCCCACTTAATATCCCAATCATTTTAAAAACTTCACAATCCTAATTTAATCTATTGATTTATTATCCTATGAAATCAAGTATTGGTTTTGGTTTATGTTTATTAAGACACCTTGAAATTTGAATTGTCCCATTAAATTAAATAAAAAGTTCTTTGTTACCATGTATCTCATCCATTCCACTTCATTTCTTTTTTAAAAAATACGTTAAATTTTCTATTATATGTCTTGAATATACCAAAAAAAAAAAAAAAAATCACCTAAAAAAACTCTCAAAATTGGGCTTCTTTTCATTTTTTCAATGTGTTATAGAAAAAGACATTTCCAGCGTATTATATATATAGACACACACACATAAAAGAATATGACATCCTAAAAATCTATATTTACGCCTATAAATACTTCCTATCCTATCACAAAGTGTGTGCTAAACAAGAGAGTGGTAGAGACAAATGTATACGATTGAATATGTTTGCCATGCAATATAGACAACGTACATGCATGAATATATACCTTATGGTCCCGAGTGAGAGGTATTGTGGCGCTACCACTGGAAATCACGACACACGAGTCATCGCAATTTGCGATCGCGATCTCATCTCGTCCAATCACCACTACAACGACCGTCAATCCATCGTGTATGGCACCGCTCTTTCCACAACTATGCACTCTTTGTTATCATCTTGACAAAGCCAAACCTCGGCGTCCATGTGTATGAACACCTCCGCCAAGGCCCTCCCCCATATCAAGCGGTCGAATCTGTTGCCACCGTGACACTTTGCTATCTAGTTTCACCGCCACCGGCGGATGCGGCGATCGGCGCATCGAGCGCCACCCTCAAATTGTTGTGGCCATCGTAGACAATGAAGAAATGTCGCCCATCGTAAAATGATGGCACGATCGTAAATCACGTCTTCCATTTCCACAATTGCCGCACAGAAACGCATGACCATATAAAGGTAGTTTGATAGTAAAATTGACATCAAGTAAAAATAAATTATATGTAAAACTTAACAAAACATTTTAAATATTCGAACTATAAATCATATACCTTTTTCATGTGGCATATAAAATGCCCTTGGTGTTTGATGAGATGTTAAACAAATCCCCATGGGAAAGAGAGAAATTTGGAAACTCAACGCATACTAAGGTTTTGAGCTTAACTTTCTCTAAAACTTGGAAATCCCTCATTTGATGCAAATAAACCATTGGGCATGGTTGAAAAATGTTTTACAATGCTTATAGTATATACAAATATAAATTTAAAAAAACTTTGGTCAAAGTTTTGCATCACCTTAAGCTTTAGAACTTTCGTCGATGATTGCAAACTCTGTTAGGAATAATATTTTAGTGTGATTATTATGTGGTAAATAATTAACAACTTATATAAGTTGTTATTTATTTGGTTGATTGGTTTTACATAAATAGTGGTGGTTTGAACCACATGCGTAAATAGGGAGATTGATTACCTATTATTTAGGAGAGTGGGCCTTATTTATATGATGGTTGCGTAAATAATAATATTATCTTATGATTTTATTAAAATTGGCTACATTTGAAGCTTCGCCTTCATTTGGCATCGAGTGGGTGACCAGTTTGAATTTTTCGATCTGTTCATCATTTTCAAAGCCAAGCAATGAAGACCATGTGCTGAAGCTCACATTCGACAGACCATTTGTTGCTTGATCAACATAGGAGTTGTGCAGACCACAAGAAATTTTTGTCACTTATTTGTATCATATCTAATTCTCATTCTTGTTTGGTGCAGTAAAACGTTCAGTATCTACAAATAAGTGTTTTGCTTTCGCATACTTCTAATCTGTGTTTTTACGCTTGAATATTTTTGTCTTGTTATTGATCCTGGAGGGTTTGATTTTGTTTAGTATTTATTTTGTATGAAGACTAAGTGATTTGCAAAGGAAGAAAAATTTATAAGATTTCTATATTGGAAGCTTTGGCGATTCTCTTTTAGGAGCTCCTCTATTGCGACCTACCCAACAAGTGTGTGCATTTACGGTTGTTTTCGACCAATCACCTTTGATTTTTCTTGACACGAGTTCTTTTCCTTTGGAGACGTGGAGATCCGGTGATAATCGGGCTAAACAATGACTTGTCTTGAGGCGAATTCATCTCAAGTGATTACAACAGTGATTTATCGAGATCACGTCTCCTCACATGTTCTTTATTGGCTTCAACCCTCGATCTTTGTTCTTTGGATCGACATTTGGTGGCTGTCTCGAGATCCTACTGACTATCGCAGAGTTCAAATCTTCTCTCCTCATAATGTTATCATCCTTTATTTAGGGTTTATGTAATTCATCCTTAGAATGCTTGTCACCATCTACATGTTCCATCGCGAGTTGTTCTAGCTTACATTTTTCTATATTGTATTGTTTTAGGTAAGTAATTAAATATTACTTTCAAAATTATTTTTCTGTGTTTATCACATTATTAATAACGATTCATTGTTGAAAGATTCTGTTGGTATATGTGTAATTCATTCCCATAAAATTAATTTTGAGTCAAACTTTGTAAGGATGCATTCTCGGTTGAAACCGACATCTGACTCTGTTAAAATTGTGGGCGGGGAATATGGAAAGGTCAATTTCCATTGAAAATTTTGAAGGAAAAGACTTTCATACCTAACAACTTCAAACTCAATTGATTTTAATTGAAAGAGATCTTTGGGATGTTGTTGACAGCACCACTACCCGACCGACAGGTGGTGACAAGCTCAACAAATGGAGGATCAAAGATAAAAAGGCATTAGCAACCATTGGCTTAGGGCTTTCAAATCCATATTTACATCATATCGATCTAAAGAAATCTTCTAAAGATATTTGGGATACATTGAACATGCTCTTCGGTTCGCAAACTGACAATGCAAAGATAACTATGAAGCAAAAATTGTTTGGGTTGAAAATGGAAGAAGGAGAAGATATAGTTTCCCATGTCAGCAAGTTCCGATCACTAATAACGTAACTAGCAAGGATAAATGAAGCTATTAAAGATAACGATGCAAAAGCAATACTATTGAACAACATGCCCAATAGTATGTCAAACGTGGTGTTCACTTTAAGTAAGTTAAATCCATCTTTGAAGAACAAAGCTATGGAGTCAGAAACAAAGAAATTAATGGCTACAATGACAAAGCCCAACACTTCTTACCAGAATCCTAAACATGGAAAAACTAAAGGTACATGTTTTTATTGTAAAAAACAAGGGCATGTGCTTCTAAATTGTAAACAATGAGCACAAGATCTCCTTGATGGAAAGTTGACAAACATGGAAATGGCAATTGAAGAAACTGACGAAGAGGAAGATTATGAGAAAGAATCAGACAATCAAAGTGATGAAGATTTTTATATTAAGGTGTGTGATTGTAATATTTCTCCTCCATATTCACACTAAAGGGGAATGTTAGGAATAATATTTTAATGTGAATATTATGTGGTAAATAAATAACAACTTTTGTAAGTTGTTATTTATTTGGTTGATTGGTTTTACATAAATAGTGGTGGTTTGAACCACACACATAAATAGGGAGATTGGTTACCTATTATTTAAAAGAGTGAGCCTTATTTATATAATAGTTACAAATAATAATATTATCTATAATGGTTGCAAATAATAATATTATCTATACTTGGTTGCAAATAATAATATTATCTTTTGATTTTATTAAAGTTGACTACATTTGAAACTTCACCTTCAAACTCATTAAATAATACATGTTTTGATGAGATTTACATTTATGTAATAAGTTTTTACAAATGTCACAAAGGGCAAAATAATACATGTTTTGATGAGATTTACATTTATGTAATAAGAGATAGAAGAACCAAATCAACACAACCAAGACATAATATCCTACTTAAATCTATTGAAAATTCGTTGTGAAGGTACATAATCCTTAAACATCTTGTCATAAACTCCTAAACTTCTCCTCCAACTACATCTCAATTTACATGTTCAAAATTTGACCTTCAATTTTTATATAAATTTATATACAAATTATATTGCAATCCATAAATATATAATATTTTAAAAAAAAGTTATACCTTTTTAACACAAAGTTGCATTTTATAGTTTATATTGTTTACTTTCTAATTGTAAAACGTGAGGTATTAATGTTATTCGAATTGGTATCAACCAAGGAAAAAACAAACCCAAAAAAAAAAAAAAAAACATTACATGACATGAATGAACAAATATTCGTAATAAAATATTTTCAATCTTCAATAGTAAATCGCATACCTTTTGAAAACCATACGATATACACATTGAGCATTACCACTTTCTCCCTCCCTCCTAATTTCCCTTTACAATCCAATTCCAAACATATTTTGCCACGTGGATAAAATTTAAGAAAAAATCGCCGATGACTTCACAATAATAACTTTTATTGTCTGAGATCGACTACGACCACGCTGATATTATCTGAACTTCCACGCGCCATTGCCATCTGGCCAAGCACAGCCGCCGCCATGGCGGCGGAAGACTCTTTCGTGCCCACCGCCGATAGCCCGTCGCGATTCTTGCTTCGACCGGCCAGGCATCGTCTTGCGACCTCGCAGGCGGTTTCGTTGGAGACTACGTCCCAGAGGCCGTCGCTGGCCAGTATCAGGCACTCGTCCTCGGCGCACCGGCTACTGAAGGTCACCTCCGGCTCTGCTGTCACGTACGGCTTCAAGTACCCGTCGCCTGCATATACAAAATGTATTGCTCAGATGTATATTCATTGCGTATACGTCGTAATGTTAGCGAGCGAGGATATATATACATGATATAACGATACCTATGGCGCGTGAGGTGGCGAGCACGCCCAGCACGCGGTAGCCGTTCCAGAATATTACGCGTCCACCCGCCGCCTCGATTCTCGCCGTCTCGTCTGCTCGGTCCGGCTGTATAACAGAAACACTTCGTTCAGCGCTTTCAAGGGAAATGGAAATTGATTGGTTTGAGACAGGCGTTAGCATGCACAAGATAAACTTAAGTTTGTGTAAAACTGTGATTCGAACCGCAGTTGTTGAGACCGGACGTCGTCATGCAGATCACTTCGGTTGTAGAGAAGTTCAGAGCATCAAATAACTACAAGAAAGATTTTAATCAAGATTTCGGAATAATCTCCGCGATCCATTTTCCTATTGTCTTATTATCAGGTGATAGATCGAAAATTGTATATGGTTTAAACCAATACAATCAGGAGAATGGATCATGATCATAGACTTTGATTGCAAATTTAGGGTGAAAAATCAGAAAGTTTGATATGGAACGTTAGTTGAAAAACTACACATTTTTAATGAAATATTTCTACAAAATTTCACAGTATTCGATTCGAATTAAATAATTTAATAAAAATTTGATTTGAATTGAAAATTTCTAAGAACAGTAATTTTTTAATAAGGTTAGCATGGTTGAAATGTTAACCAGACTAATTAATAATTTTTTAAAATGTTTTTATTGAGTGATCAACCATTTAATTTGGTAACATATATTACTAATACTCTTTTTAAAAAAATGATAAAATAAAATGTATTTTTATATTAATTTATTATCCTTCACGATAGATATGAATGAGATAAATCAAGTATTGGTTTATGTTTACTAAGGCAGCTTGAAATTAGGACTGTCCCACTAAATTTGCAAAATGGTTTTTTTCTTTTAAAATTAATAAATCTGTGTAACCATGTATCTTATTTATTTTTCTTTAAAAAAAAAAGTTAAATCTATTATTATGTATCTTGAAAATACAAAATTAAAAAAATGTCGCCCAAAAAACTGTCAAAATTGTGCTCCTTTTCATTTTCCCAATGGGTTTAAGAAAAAAATTCTTGCATGCTTAACCTTTATCCATTGCACATATATATATATAAATATATAATTTCAGGATATTTTCGAAATATAAGATGCTAAAAAAACAACCTAGTAAACAGGGAGCTGGTAGAGACGAATGTGTATATGGCTAAATATGCTTGCCATGCAATATAGAAAACGTACATGCATGAAAATACATAGATATATACCTTATGATCCCGAGTGAGAGGTATTGCGGCGCCGCCACGAGAAATCACGGCACGCGAGTCGCCGCAATTTGCGATCGCGATCTCGTCTCGTCCAATCACCGCTACGACGGCCGTCGATCCGTCCGTGCATGGCGCCGCTCTATCCGCAGCCATGCACTCTTCGTTATCGTCGTCTCGACAGCAAAGCTCGGCGTCCATGCGCAGGAACGCCTCCTTCAAGGCCCTCCCCACGTCGCGCGGTCGAATCCCGCCGCCGCGGCGGCGCCGCCATCAAGCTCCGCCGCCACCAGCTGATGCAGGCGGTCGGCGCATCGGAGCGCCACCCGCGAGCCGCCGTGGCCATCGTACACAGCGAAGAAATGCCGCCCGTCAAAAAACGACGGCACGACCGCCGTCGCGTCTTCCATTTCCCGCCGCCTGCCGCACAGAGAAACGCAGCCGTGTGAGGGACGTGATTTACCAGCAGAATTCCCGTCATTCGCCTGCAAACCGCCACAACAACCGCCGCCTCTATTCTTGACGGCGGCGCTCCGTCTAAAATAACCGCCGCCTGCATCGTCACCGCCGTCCACAAAACTGAACCGCTGAAACCCCGCCCGCAGGCGACGACGCCTGATCGCGTGCTTATGCATGGAGCTACAAACCACCATAATATTACATCCTGCTCTCCCTCATGTGACCACCGCTAACCGCGCTTGCGCACTTCTGTTAAAAAAAAAAACACCGCAGACATACACACAAAATAAAAAACGAATGAAGGAAGAAACAGACTGGGACGATCCCTTCCTCCCCTTGCCTGTGCGAAAACATTAAGAAGGCGCTCGGCCTCCGCAGATGACCGCCACGTGTACGTCTTCCGCGTCGCCAGCGGCGAGTGTCGATTTAAAGCGGGACCCTGACAGACATTTTCCCCATTTCTTCATACGCTCGAGACTGTCCAATGCATGTGAAACGTGGGCCAATGGGAACCCGACACCTCGCCGAAGAAAGCGACACGTTGTCCACATTTGTACGTTTAAAGAAATGCAGGTTGGAGTCGCATATTGAAAGTAGCAATCGACTGCCTGGTGTTTGTCAAAATTCCCCACGGCGCTCGCCACGTGGCACGCGATCTAGTCTGCCACGTTTTGTGTGCGCTTTGAAAAAACATTAGCCAAAAGAAAAAGCAGGGGCTTTTGGAGATATTTCAATGATCCCTCGCCCACTCTAATAATTCATTTGCATTTTATGTGGGCACCTCTTGATGGGATCGAAAAAGACCAAATCAGATCTGATTTTATATGTGCATTTGATCAAATCTGAATTGCTTTCATACTAAGTGGTTTTCGTTTACATCAAATGTGATGGGCACTTGAAAATTATAATATATTATTGATTTTTTTGTGGAATTTTATATGCTTCATTAAGGTTTGTTTATATTAGTTTGAAACGTGGTCATCAGTCATTTCAATGATAATTTTCCGTGTGATTCATAAATACTATAAACATTATTGGTAGGTGGGTGGAGTAACATTGAAAGTAATTTGTCATTTAGGATTTCTTATTATACTTTTTTTTTTATTAAATAGATATTTAAGTTTAATGGTGTTTATTTGTTAGACGAGGTGATAGAGGAGCATTTAGGTTCATAAATAATCTTGGGTCAACTTGTACGTAAAGGTTTTGTGTTGTATTGTGTCACTTCTAAGCAAGCTACACAAAATCATGAAAGTTGCATAAGCTTATCAAGTCGTGTAACTTTGTGGAAGTCGCACAAGCTTTCTAAGTCGTGTAACATTGCAAAAGTTGTGCAAGCCTACCGAGTCACAAACCATTAAACCTTGTTGTGAAACACTTGTGACGAAGATTCCAAGCCACATTGCAAAAGAGATTCACCTTGCGTAATAAAGTTATACACAACTTGAGCAATAAAGTCACACACCACTTACCAATTTACTTAACTAAAGTTGTCAACGATCGTCTTTACTTGCGAACATGGTTTTCACAACGTTGGACACTAGAAGAAGTTGTGGAATAATGCTTCTTGATTGACTAGTCCTAGTAGTTTGTTGTCATGCAAAATGTGTAGCATGAAAAATTCAAAAAAATTGTCATGACAACCTATACCTCATTTGAAAATGTGAACTCCGTCCTACAACCAACTCAGTTATTGTGTTACCCTCATAATGGCCAGGAGGAATGTGCTAATGTGATTTTCAAGTGTGTTTCATGTGCAGGGGATCTTGTTCAATCTAATTCATGAAGATATCTAGACCCAGGAGAAGATAAGTGCTTTTAGAGGCTCTAAAAGGGCTATTTTTGGCCTTTTTGCACTTGGTGAACACCCTCCGAGAATGTACAAGGAAAATTTAAAGCACCCAAGAAGTGTGTGCCGGAGATATCCAATCATTCAAGGCAGTTTAGGAAGGTTTACAAGAAAAATAAGGTTTAGGAACAATTTATGTAATATCGGGCTATTCTTAGCATGGTATAAGGAAATGAAAGCAATGAAAAATCTAGTTGGCTTGTTCCGGACATATTAGGAACATTGAGAGGAATTGGAAAGAAATCATATACATATTGGAAAGATATGAGTGTCTAATTCATTTTGCAAAAGGTTTCAAGGGAGTCTAAGGAGCAGATTGACGGATATTGGCCCGACGGTGCAAGTAAAAACCTTCGGTCTCGATGAAGATTCAAGCGAGGATTATGGGAGTTACAAGGAGATTTGGAAGCTGATTCAAAGGCAAAAGTGGATTAAATGGGATCCTCTACATGTTCCATATGTTGAGGTGTACAAAAGGGAAGATCTTTCTTCAATAGTAGTTTGACCTTCTGTGAACCGCCAGTGACCAGAATTGAAAAAGGGCCTAAATTTCAAATAGAAATCAGAATAATATCTTGAAAATGGTGGAATTGGATTCATTTAGTATTTTCCACTCAAAATGATATAGTTTTTCTTAGGAAACACCAAAGGAAACTCTTGGGGCAAGAAGGCACTCGACAGGCTATTTTAAAGTGTAATGGTGACACCCAACTTCCAAAAGTGTAAAACGTGCACTTGGAGACCCCTGATGTCAATTTTTCCATTTGAAAAAATACAAAGGGAAATGTGGGACAAAATAGTGTGCCACCAAGGAGGGAGATTCATAATTTGAATTTGTGTCACTTAAGTTACAACTTAAGGTGATAGAACATGTCTTCGACTCACTAACAGGACTTGACCCCTTCCTCATGTTGAGCTGACCCTTGGCGCACTTTTTTCATGCTCATGTCCCTTTTTACCTTTGTTAAATAGATATGGGGGACACTAGAATGTTCCACCATGGAGGAGAGACTTTGTGTCACTTAAGTTGCAAACTGGGGTGTTAGGGAAGTATTTTCAAACTCACAACTTATGGCCCCTTCTTCATGATGCCCCTACCCATGGTGTAGTTTTACACCCTTGATGTCCCTTTGTCCCATTTTTACTTTACTAAATGTGGTAAGGGACATGAGGGGGTTTGAGACCCATTTAGTAAGTTTTAACCCATCCTCTCATCTCATCTAACTCGGGTTAAATAGGGTGGGTCAAAAGTGAGTTAGCTAGGTTTGTGAAGGAGGAGTGAGTATAATATTCATACTTAGCCATTTTCAACTCATTTTTCATATTTTAACACCCTCCATTGTTGTTGGTATGTTGTTATGCTGCCCACATTTTTCAGAACCCTTGATTGAAGATGTAACATCTTGCTCTTTTAAGTCCCAAAATTAATTATCTTATAAGCGATCAATAGACCGTTGTCATATTTGAACAAATTCATTAACTAGGAGTCTTAGTTGACATTGAAATTTATGTTAGATATATGATATCATCTACTAAGTAAGGATAAAAAAGTTGATTGATTGCTTACGAAATCATTTGGTTTATAATAAGTGTTTTATAAAAGTTCATATTATATAGATATAAATTATTCTCGGCTACATTGAATGCGTGAAAAAATGTTTGGTCAAGGGATCTCTTAAGCCTTTACATGGTTTGTGCTTCAAAGTTCCAGGAATATATACGTTGTGGCATGTAAAATGACAATTGTTTAAGAATGGCATATAAGGTAATGATATTTAAATTGTGGCATATGCTAACATCATTGAATGAAGGCATATATATATATATATATATATATATATATATATATATATATATATATATATATATATATATATATATATATATATATATATATACACACACACACACACACACACACACACATATATATGTGTGTATATATATATATATATATATATATATATATGTATATATATATATATATATATACATACATATATATATATGTGTGTGTGTGTGTGTGTGTGTGTATGTATACATATCTATTATATATGTATATATATATGTGTATGTTGATAGTTGGTGGCATATGCTATATTATTACATGGAGATATATATACTAATGTGGTTAAATGGAGGCATAAATTTTAAATGTTATAGTTATATGGATTATGGGAATATTAACCTAAACCTAGGCAAGTAGTATACGAGCCAGGATCAAACGATGTTAACTAGAAAAGTTTGATGAATATGGAGTGTGGTTTACATGGAAAATCATGCGAAGCTAATAAAGGAATGTGTGGCAAGGTAATTCGGTTGGCAGGGTTTTGGGTTTATGGCATTTATGGTATGGCCAGACTTCTCGGGAATGGTTATCTTCCCCAAGAAGCCAACCTAATTAGGTCATTTCTCTCCTTTTTCTCTCTCATTTTGATCATTTCGGTGGTGAGAGATGGAATTGAACTTGGATCCATGAATGAATGAACATAAGAAGTGAGGATTTTCACATGTTCTTCCAACTACTCAATTTTCTATTTGTACTCTTTGTTCCTTGAAAGAAATTGGGAAAAAAATCTTTGAACAAATGTGCATCCCCTTCATGTGTTTCTGGCCCCAAAGGAATTATTTTCATTTCATATTCCACCTTAGTCATCTCCTATATGAGTTTTATCACTTTAGGATGGACAACTTCTATATAATGATTACTAAGATCACCACTTTGAAAAATCAAAAAGCTACTTGTTATTTCTTACCTTGTTTGGACTTTACAATCTTTGAGATAACCTAAGATTCTAGTACCACTTCCTATTGCACTATTCTTGGATCACTTATAATCAATTATTGGATCCATGGGAAGATCTCCGTTGTTGCAAGTTCAACACTAGGCATGATTGTACTTTTGGGTTCATGGTGAAGGACTTAATCCTACACTTGATGAGTTGACTTGACAAAGTGGAAGAAGAGATACTTGGAGATTGGTATGGAACTAGAGGTTGCGAAGGGTCAATTTACCCTTACTCAAGATCCTCTATGAGATCCTTGGTAAATTTGGCCTTCTTGTGAAGCCTCTTATAGTGAGATCCTTCCTTGTCCATTGTTTCTCTTTGTGGGCTCCCTTGAATGAGTGAACCTCATAGTTTTCTCATATACCTTCAAGGATGAGAGATGAGATGCTTTCCTCGAGAGGGTTAGAATAACACAAGATTATATGAAAGTGACCCTATTTCTTATGAACCATTCCTTATACCTTTGGATCACTACTGCAGTTCTCTCGCTAATATAACCTAATTCTCGATTGCTCCATGATACAGGTGGGAGAGGTGAAGACTTTACTAGTTGATATTATAGATAAATTAAATCCATCATTTTCCACACCTTAATTGAACCAATCAAAACCAAAGCTCTGTATTTAACCTTATTGATTGGTGGAAATTATATATATGTCATCTTGTTCATCAAATTAGATTAAATGGTTTCAAAAATGGAGAGCAAGTTTCATTTTGTGATTTCATTTTTTGGTTTTTAGGCTTGGATCATGGTATATTTATTCTTTCCATTTTGGAAATTATTTGTTTAAAGTGACATGATGAATATGGAGTGAATTTTTAAATAATCATTGTTTTATTTGATTTTAACAGTGGACTACCACTTCCCACATTTTGATAAACTTACAATTGGTTTTAATCATTTTGATAAGATCTCATTAGAATCACGGTGGTGAGAGGGGGTGAATCGGTCATACAATTTTTTTTACTTCATTTATCATAACATAAATTCATCATTCAAACCATCCATTCAACATCCATAAAAATGTGAGCTTATTAATTGTTTACCAACCATTTACACATGAACACCATATATATGTGGGAACCCTCAAGGGGAAGAAAACCCACTGAAAATTTTGAATATATTACTCAATCCAAAATAATTGCATGAATATTACACATCACATAAGATTTATTTAGTGAAGCACCCACTTCACAAGGAGCACCCACCCCTATTTAGTATAACACCCACTATACAATGAGGATACCACCCCCTAAGATGAATAAGAACCCACCTAGCCACTTCATGATGAATATCATTGAATTAATGTTGCTCCTACTGATAGATTGTGATCACTAATTCAGCTCCATACGCATCGAACTCTCTCAAATAATCGATTCTCCTCCTTCGCTCAATTATGATCCTTCATTTTGACTAGGTGTAATTTCCTTTCACATATGATCCTCTACACTTCTCACATCTTCATTTGTCTTCTCAACTCTTCCCTTGATCCCTCTACAATTTTCTTCCACCTTCTCCAGTTTTCTCATATCCTCATCATCTCTACAAGTCATAATGAGCTATTACAATGTACTTATATACTTGATACTTTCTTATAACAACCACAGGTCGGCTAAGACCATTAAGGTCATTCATAGGAAATTGTAAAACACATATACAAAATCATATAAACACCTTAGAAGGACCAAGTAGGTCAATAATGGTCACACAAGCATGAACAAATGCACACTTCTCTTTTGGCTCAAAACAAGGTCTTTTAGCTCCAACAAATGCACCATGAACACTAAGAGCATATAATATATTTTTCAAGGATCCAAAAGCTTTACAAAACTCAGGGATCAACAAAACTTCATGTATTTAATGATCGATCAAGTCTTCTTTCCCTGTAGCCATCCTCTTGGTGTCTTTGTAGCACTTCACAATGCCTTGTTTTCATCACCTACGATCTCTCGACATCGATATTTTTAAGAACCTCCCTATAATCATAGACCTATGCAATCATATAATCCCGAATTCACAATCTTTGTGATTATTCTTATTAGTTCCAACCATATATTTTACCATCAACCTTATAGTACATAGTCCACCTTCACTTTGAAAAGACACATATTTCATATGTCATAAGATGCAAGGCCATGACATATTTACCTACATTAAAATTTACTTCCCACCCATCATCATGACACAATCCAAGAAGAAAATATCTTCAAATAGGTTCCATACACCCAGAAATTAGTCCTAAAAATGAATGAGTTCGCATAGAAAAACTTTAGCATCATGGCTCATGAAACATATGAATGGAAGGTTCTTAAATTTTATTATCCGAAACAACTCACTTCAACCTCCAAAATAGAGAAAAAAGGTACTCAACCACTTCAATCTACGAAACAGTCAAACTAGAAATTAGGACTCAAGAACCAGTCTTGAGGAATCTAACTTCAAACACCTCCAAGGACACTTCCAATAATGCAGGGGTACCAACATTATCACCCACCTTGTACTTATTTTGACAAAATCTTGTGTATAACTTTCTCTAGGATTGTTTCTAGGTGTCAAGTTGTCTTGCATTATTCAATGACACCTTGAAGGAATATAACCATGTATAAAGTATCCAAAACAACACCTAATCTATTTCAACAGACTCTTATAATTCCAATGCAATCATTCAACTTGATTCAATATCATGAAAATAGGTATAACATTCACATACCTCTATTTGCTTTCACTAGCCCTTTAGTGCATATGTTTCATTTCTAGTCAAATGTTGAATTTTTTTCTTCTTAACAACCCCATTGCTCTACACCTTAATTACATGCTCATACTCACATGTTTCCATTCACCAAATAGGTTAGATTCCATCAATTCATCTATGTTTACCAAAACATGCTAATTTTCCTTTAATTGATCTCAAAAATATGTTTAAGACAGTCACAAGAATAATAATTTCTTAAAGTATTTATAGGAATTTAGTTACTTTCTAGGCATCCTCTTATCACCTTAGAAGTACCCTCAATTTTCAAGACTCAATTCATTATCCCTCTCTTCAAAATCTTCTTTTACTCTTCTAGGCCAATGAATTCCCTCACGGCCTGAACCTTCTTTCTCATCGATTTATCTTTCACTATAGGAGGCTTCGTGTATAAAGACAACATTATTAGGCACCCATATTCAAGTTTTTATTGTGTATGAAATCTCATACCTTGATTCCACTCGAAATGCCACTTCCTTTATTTATGGAGTTCTTGGTTTAGGTCTTTAAAAATGTGTGACAGTCTAGGAGATGAAACTAGTAAATAATACAACAAATTTACTTAGTGAACCATTGAAATTCCTCCACAATCTTCAAATAGGTATCCTCACAATATTGGATTTCAATTATTAGATAAAAATTCAAGAATATGAGGCCCTAAGCTGTTAAACCCTTGTGTAGTGGCGAAATAAACTTTGAGAGACACAATTTTTCCTATAAAGTGGAATGGATTCACTTTCAAGGTCTATAACTTGTTAACACAAACCATCCAATCTTCCTAAAGAGTTATGAGCAAGTAATGAGTCATGGAAATGAGTTAGTGTGATCATCTTCATGAAAAAATAGTTTTGCATGCAAGTTTGTGTATAATAGGATATTGGAGACTTTATCATTACACAAAAATAGAGACTCCTTGGCTATCCAAATTTCATCCACGCATCAAATACACCTTATCTCACTTTTCCAAGGCTTAGGAAAATCATATTTTGTGTAAACATACAAGACACGCTTTTATAAATACACAATCCCTTCAAATATTAACACTAACATAGTCAGGGGTTTCAAGAATGCGCATGCAATATCAAGGAACTCATCTTCAAGACCTAGCCATAACAATCCTTCCAACTTTGTCACATATTTACATTTGTATAACCTTCTAATATTATCATGTTTCTAATACTTTGATCATTTTGCCAAAAAAATCAAGATTTGTCTAACACAGATCCACAATTTTGTTATAAATATCATTCAAGAATCATATACCCACAAGGAAAGATCAAAGTATTAGCTTCAAGGACTATAATAATTCATCAAGATATTCCTTGAAATAAATCCACATTACAAATACTGAGTTCTCGTTATGATCACACAGTCATTAGACTTCACGAGTTTGGGCTAAAACATTTTCTCTCTTCACATACATATAATGCATGAGTTCTCAAGTTTGGAATATAGTGTGTAATTTCAAACATCTAGAGGTTGTTAAATGAGTTTTAATACTCTCACAATCACTAAATTCTATCACATAACCTTCCCTTGCATCATTATGAAAAGAAATCATAAATTCATACATTATACTTCTTTAAACTCAAAATTAATTGTATAAGAGCATCTACATCACCAAAGGACACATTTCTCAGAATTTTCTTATCCTTTTCTTCAAGAATGAATAGCAACCAAATCACCACAATGTAGTTTTATCCTTAAAAAACAAAAACCATAAGAAATAGACAAAATCATACACGGTTCTTGCTTGCCAAGACTAAGTCTTTTCTTTCACAAATCTTTACTTCAAAATCTCTATTCGAGTTCTTCTCCATTAGCCTCTTGAATTTAGTCACATTTTAGGATTTTATAGCCTTTTATAATAGTTACACCCAAATTTGAGACTTTATTAGCCTTTTAAACACCTAATTTATCCTTTTACATGCTTTAGAGTTCTAACCCTAACTAGAACTTCATGACCTCTAAACCCTAGGTCTAGCACAATGACACAAATTAGACTTCTTATGACATATAGGACCTAAATACACCTATTCCATGCCTTATTAATGACTTAAAACACTTTTACAATGAAAAATCCACTAAAATGCCTTTGTAAGAATTTGAATTTCATTTTGGAGGGAAACCTCCTAGTTTGAATTTCTCAAGGACTTAGACCAACTTAGGAATTTGAATGGAACTACTAGGACTTCATTAACACCCCCAAACCTTTCTTAGTCTAGTTCAACCCAAAATTTCATAATTTATACAAAATCTCAAAATTTCCATGTTGGTGAGAAGATGCTCCTACATCATCCAAACACTAAAACCACTTGGAACACTTCACTATCATCCCTTCTAACTTTCTCATGAATTTATAAACATGTGTCACATGGAGAAAAACTAAAAAGAACACTCGTTTCATGACACATCCTTGATAATCGTAATAGGGCTAATTGGGCCATTATGGCTTAAGCAAGAAACCACCTCTCTAGATCACTCTAAAGCCTCAAACACATCATATGATACTCCTATATGATATCCAAGAGCATCAAACCCCAATACTGAGATGCAAAACTTCAAAGCACACTTCAAACCTACATGAATAGGTTTTATCCCTTAAGACCAAAAGTGGTAGGGCACCTTTGGAGACTTGTATCACCAATTTTATCCACACATCATGCCTGAAACTTTTCATGGCCATTTAGAACATCTCCCAAGGAATATTGAATATATTTTTACTTCATGAAGCCTCAACTCAACATTGTACCTATAAGTATCTTCAAAATAGAGGTTTTCTCCATCTTCCTAACTAGCTTGGAACATGAAACCAACACAAAAATGAGCTTAGACAAATTCTCTACAACCCTGATGCATCACATTTTCTTTCCCAATCCATTTGGAGACCATACAACTCATTTTTCCTCCATCTCTCTAAACTAGGGTTTTGGGAGGGTTTAGACCACCTCTACTTCTTAACAATCATTCATAAAGTAAAAGAAATAATTTAAATCCATTTCAACTATAAAACACTCTTAATTACATAAATCAACTATGGTGAAAAGATCAGGACCCCATGAAAATATTTTATGAGCAAATGAGTACTCCAAACATGACCTTAAGCTAGGAAATGCACTTCTAGAAACTCGATATGACCAAAAGTAGCTTATCTTGCAATTCCTTGAGAACCTTGAACTAAAAATTGATCCAAATAACTATGAAAACCTCATGCATTCTTTAAAAACATCATCCAAGCCCATATTAATGTAAAAATCTCCTTGCACTAAGACTTATCCATGCCTATAGTCCTTATTCTCAATGTTCTACTTCAAAAGGACCTTCATCATCCACTTACCAGCTGAAACTTGGCCTTAGACACCTCCAACACATGTTATGTCATGTCATAATACTCCTTAAATGTTTTAACAAGTCTGAAATTCTCCATTTATCATGTTACCATGCCATACACCATGCACTAGGTCTAGGAGTAGGCCTAGAATGACTTGATCCAATGTATGACTCATAAGATCTGACCTTGTTAACATTTTACAGACTCATTAACACCTTTTACACATCAAAATAAACATGCTAGACACCATGGAGACCTCCCAATAACTCATACCATACAACACAACATCTTGCTTGCTTGAACCATGCTCAAGAACCATGCACAAGGCACCATGACACAACAACATCATGACACCACATCTCTTCACTACCAAACAACCTTTAACTTAAATAATGGATGAAACCTCATGGAGACACATAAACCACCTTGAAACCATTTGACATAAATGTGACACTTTACATCAATGACAACAACTAGACACAATGCCCAACAAATCCCCCTTTGTCATTGATGGCAACCACGTTCAGAAATAATGATGGTAACCACAAGTGAAAACACATACAAGACCTATTTTTCATGTTTCTGAGTCTACTCTCCCCCTTTGACATCTATTACAAAGGTTATATGACAACTTGACATGAAAAACAACAACTAAGCAACAAAACAACACCAACAATGCATACCAACTTACTTACAAATCTCTTTAGATCTGCATATAGTCACTTTCTTGGCACCAAATGCTACAAATGATCCTATGGATCTAGTATCCACTCTTGTGATTATCCCTTGAGAAACACTCACCATCTTGATCTTCATTTGACTGTAGACATCATCACCTTTTTTATTAAGACCAATAGCCCCCTACAACTATACCTTTCGACTTTGTTTTAGATCGTCAAGACCATATTATGAACTTATTATTTCTTTTTGTGTCATGTCATACGTAGATTCCCCAGGTTAATGTATACCACTTCAATAATATCACATGTTTCTCTACTTACAAGACCATAAATACACTTACTTGATGTATTTCAAGACCTGAAATTTTCAAGGCTCATTTGAATTCATTCTCAATCATAGACTTCTCTGCCCAAATGTACAAACTACAAAAAATCCTCATAGAAATCATATACCTTAGACACTTGAATCACAAGACCATTTACTTATTTTGATAACTTTGAATGATAGAAAATACATATACCAGACTGAGACACACCAAGATTCCTTCATGCTTCAGGACTTTCTTATGGAGATACTTGAGTCATCTAGCACATTCATACTATCTTGCGATGACATGTGTGTTCATATGAGATCTTCATATATAAAAATTTGATCGCTAACCATGATTTTTTAGATCAAATCCCTGTCAAATTACTTTATAGATCTAGGACATCACTTTGCTCACTCTTATCATCTATAATGCAACTTCTTCCTTCATATCACTCATGCAATCATAGAACACATATTCTTAAAGACATATACTTTCATCTTATTCCCAGAGCATAGTCTACAACGTATTCAAACTCAAATTTCTACTTGTGGGAGAAAACTCTCCTAGATGTATATTGTCATAAACCTTGTATTGATTCACAAGTGCTAAGTTATACACTTTCACGAGTTTCATGCATATCTAACTTTTCTTAGCTGATTATAGGTCTTAAAACATTTCCTCAAGATTTTTTAAGTCACCATACATCACAAAAATACCTTTAGACTCTTAATGGATAGTTAATACTTCAAAAACCTAGATTTGACATATTGGAATTAGTCATACCTTGTAATTCTTATACCTTAAGACTATCACTACTCCCCTTGGGATCAAGACCTACTTCATACTCCATAAAATACCAAATATCTCATACAAAATAGAGTAACAACATCACATACTTGATATTTTAATGCATCCTATAATTGTACCTTAAGACTACCTTTCTTACCTCTAATTCTTTCAATATAACTTCATGTATTTAATGATCTAATCAAGTCTTATTTCTGTAGCCATCCTCTTGGTGTATTGTAGCACTTCACAATGCCTTGCTATCATCACCTACAATCTTTGACATCAAGATTTTTAAGAACCTCCCTATAATCATAGACCTATGCAATCATATAATTTTGAGTTCACAATCTTTGTGATTATTCTTATTAATTACAACCATGTATTTTACCATCAACCTTAGAGTACATAGTCCACCTTCACTTTGAAAATACACAGACCTTCATATGTCATAAGATGCAAGACCATGAATTCCTTTATACTCATACTAAAATCTCAACTTATGCCACACATACTACTTCATGAATGAGCAACCAACTAAGCAACAACATAACATGTATGACTCATGAATAATATTTGATGAGCCATACTTAACAAGACTATTTGAACAAGAGTAGACAATATTGATAACATACTAACTCCCCTGGAATAACCATTACTTCATAGCTACTTTGGACCATTTTGAAAAATTTCACTTGCATAGATTTGAGATGGTACAAACTTCAAGATACCCATGACACTTTGACCAAATGTACCAAGAACTTCTTGACACCCAATTACCAATATTATGGAAACAAAAACTTCTTAATGAATGATACTAAGCAATGCAATACATAGACACACCTTTAATAATCTCAAGGCCCTTTTAAGTAGATATATAGACATTTGACTATACACATACTCCTTCAAAGGACTTGATAGAATGATCAATAACATACCATGTCAAAACTATAGTAACACCGCTTTAAACAACTTGTAGGATCTCAAAAACAAACCTTGTTCCTTCATAAGTCACCCATGCTTCCTTTATCGGATGAATGTCTTCAATAATCCTAGTGAAGACACTTCAAAATTCATTAGGGAACTAGAATAGTATGTAGTCATCAAATGAGCCCAAGGACTCTTCCTCTTCATTTCTTCTTAACTTCTTGGAGGTGTAGACACAAAATACTTAGGTACATTTCTAGGTCCTAAAAGCATGCTAGCATTTACATGATTCCTAAGTAAGAAAACTAGTGGTTGACAACTATCTTTGGCCTCTTTTATTTATCTCTTGCTTTCTCTTTAGTCTTGCACACCCTACAACCCAGTCAAAACTTTAATTGTTTATCTTTTATGGCTCGGATACTAGTTCCCAAGAAAGACGGGGTGCTTAAGCACTCCTGTCCCCTCTAGGCATCCACGATCCATTCTTACCTTACTCACTTTTTGGGTCTCTTTTATCTTTTGGGCATCTTTTTCACTTATGGGCCAGCCTTCCGGATGTCAATCACAAAATTCAAACAATGGAATCATATAAATACATAGCTATGTGTTCAAAATAAAGGACAAGCGCTAAACATTGCTATCATCACCTAAGTTATGTTCCAAAGGCACTAAATCACTCCAAAGGTATCCATATAGCATCCATTCAAGGGAAAAGGGCTGCATCAACTCTTCATACACTACATAAGAAGGGGAAGTCTATTCTATTCCATCCACACATACTATTACATCATTGCATTCTAGCTATAACCCACTATCAACTATAACTTACACAACAACATCATTTCTACACACACCCACACCAAAACTATATGGAGTCTGAGATGTCGTTCAACACTCTATCGTACGATTACTCTTGAGGTGACTTCCAGGGTCAGTATGACTCCCCATTCTACATTTTCCTTTTAGGTTTGATGTATTTTGTGGGCTTGTGTAGGTGAACTTATCTTTCATAGGTTATAGGTATCAGTGGTGATCATAGTGCGAACATCAGGCGATCAATAGAGAGAAATTGGGAAACCCTTGCGACACAATAGAAAGTAGATTTTGAGACTCTACGCAGTCACTAGCACCCAAAATTAGTCACCAAAGTGCCTAGGTGCCCCCTGTCCTATACTAGGTAGCCTTGTCCAAAATTATTCTAGGGTTCTAAATTTTATGCTAAGCATTTACAAAACTATTTATAGTATTTTCAACACTCAAACCTACCCGAGATCACTTCCTATTCACTCGAAATCAGCTAAGTACTCATAACTCTCTTCCTTTCTTAGGGTTTCATACTTTACATATTAGTTTTCTGTGTCATTACTATACGTTATCATTTGTACATCATTTATCACATTATTTACTTTGTAATTATATTTAATTCAGATTAAATCAAATCATTTGTTTAACACTACCGCTCAAACCCAACCTTTTGAGAATGCATTGCAATCTAACCCATTCTTTTGAATTCATGGACCACTATTCTTATTTCTATTATACTCCCAAAAAAATTTCTGGCATGGCTTCCACTTGTTTTTTATTTTACGTAAGTCGTACTCATCTTCCTCCTCACTCTATCACTCCAATTCTTGATCTAACCATTAATGTAGTCACCACTCACCACACTCATCCTCCTACAACTCCACTTGTCTCTGTTCCACCGCCTATTACTCCTATAGTTCCTACCACCACCTCTAAGGGTTATGAAATCATTGAGCAACTTAAGAATACACCAACAAAAATATCTCTTTATGATCTCTTGTGCAGTGCACCCGATTTTCGTCATACATTAGAGGATTCCCTTCATTCCATCTACAATTAAAGGATATTTCACCTATTACCTTTACTCACCTCATTCAATCTCTCAAAAATCTACCACATGTTATATCTTTAGTGATGAGGATATACCTCCCTCCACTGTTGAAAATCCCTTTACACATTTACTTATCATCGCTACTATTAGCTCCATCTATATTAAGCGTGTACTCATTGATAATGGATCTACTATAAATATGTGTGCTTATCCTCAGATAAATAGGCATTATGATGATTTAATTAATAAATCCTCTCAACTCATTTGTGGTTATGATTCCACTACTTACACATGCATGGGAACTATCACCTTACCTCTACAAGTTGGGCCTAAAATTATTCCTACTGTATTCTTTGTTATCGATGCCTCATTTCAATTCAATTGCTTACTTGGTAGACCATGGATTCATGCAATGCATGTTGTTCCTTCTACAGATTCATAGGTGCGTTAAATTCCTACATGATGGCTATGAACATAAAATTGATATTGACCCTAATCCATTTAATTTAATCACTTTAAAATTGAATTAATATTTATCACCTCATGTTATTATATTAATTAATTTAATTAATATTCATCCTCATTAATTTAATTATTTTAATTAAGTTAATTTAATCCTCACACATCCACCTCACCTGGACCCATTCCAGGGGCATTTAACTCACAATGACTAAGTCATCACTCCCAGTGTTGAGTCACCACTTGACCTAACTAAATGAGACTTCTTCCTAAACCTAACTAGACTTCTTCTATGATCTTCCTACATTTTCTAATGAGAACTCCACTTCCCTAAGTGGACCCAACTTGGAAAACATGCCAAATCTAGGAAGATCTACCTATTTTTGGTAAAAAGGACTATTTCACCCTAACCGATGTTGGTTTATCCTCGCCAACACCGGTTACCTAACCACCATCGGTCACTTTATATAAAATTTCACAACTCTTCACCCAGGTTGGTCATTCAGTTATTGGAGCCTTATTGCATTCAAGCTCGAATCTTCAAGTCCTCCTACATCCAGACAAAACACACACAACCACAGTGTAAGACAAGCAGTTGGTTCTCCTTCTAGAGCATTGGAATACTCACAGAGCACATAGGTTGCACTACGTGGCACTAGACCCATCCATCTCTTCTCCGATCAACCACCAACCATTTCCATTCACAGGATCTACAAATACCAAGTAAGTATTGTGATATTCATCATTTGTTCTTATTCAAGTGTAGATCTCTTACTTCTTTCTGTATTTCATTTCTTCCATTACCCATATATCACCTTCTTCCCACCAACCTACTATTCAACCATCCCAATCCTTGTCACCTTTCTTAACCTCCTTCTTAGTATTCTTGAGTCTTCTCATCCATATTATGACCCAAACCACACTACCCTCACTCTATGTAAAATCACAAAGAGCCTAAAAACCATTTTTAATAGTTTATATCACCTATTTCCCCTACCGATGTTGGTTACCTGACCATCGTTGGTTCTCTCCTATACGGCATGCATCATTTACAACAATACCGATCTCTATGTTTAATAACATTCTCAGACCAAGCAAGCCTTCCATTCATCCAAAACCAGCCCAGACCTCAACCAAACAGCCCCAGACCCTTAGTAGACTCTAATGAGACCTTTCTGACTGAAAAACCCTGGTTCTAATTAGATTTAGTGTTGCATTTTGATATTTAGCATTGAATCTATTATATTGTGTGTATGAGAAACCTAAATCATTACATTGCAATAGGACCTATTTATTTTAGTTTTGTGTTTACATTAAATTATTATTAAACAGTGGATTGACAACCTCTCTAGGAAGTACCATGCTTCTGGATCTAGCATACGCTAGGTAGTCCATTGTCATATGTTATTTAATACTCTTTTGTGGTCTTTCTTTGCATTTATAGGTAGTCCTTCCCTAAAAAAGGAGTTCTCTATGATCAGCTTGGATAACGTCAACAACATGCACATTCTACCTTCCACCTTCACTTCACAGGTATTCCTCCTTAACCATTTACCTCTATCTTTTTCATCCTAGAAAGCGTAAAAATTATTGGTGAAACATTTTGGCATGCCCGGTGGGACCCTCTCTTGGGTTCATTGCATTTTCTTCATATAGGGAAATATTGTGTGTGTCTCTTTCTTTTTGAAAAATACACATTTAATCTTTCCCCTGGTAACATTCTCTTCTTCTAATTGATCTAAAGGACATTTGTAATTTGGTGCTTAAAATAAATCATTTCTTTCTTCTTGCATTTGCATAGTAGTGAAAGAACACATTCTTGACCTATTCATCATTTGCTACATCGAATATAATTTTTGATTTGGGTTCTAAAATTTTGTTTCATTTCATCCTTATATATTGCATTGTAGCTCATTTAAACTTATTTGTAACCTATATGTTAGAAGTCATGACCAGATGATGGTTGAAAAATTGAATCATAGTTCACTTTGTGCACACACACCCAAACCAAATCACTAAAACAAACAACTCACTTCTTAAACATCTTCCTCCAGTATTTATCATTAATGACTAATAATTGGATTAGCGGTGGAGCCAGCTAGTGTTTTGGCCAGTCATCATATCGAGTAGGGCCTCGTGTACTATGAAGTATATATTGGGGACCCCAAGCCAAAATTTACCTAAAACTAGCCATATTTTTCATTTTCTATAGGGCACCTTTGTTAACAAAAATTCTATTCTATTCACAAGTCAGTCCTAAATGGCATAAGCCACAACATAAAATCTATATAGCATAGGATTTCGTGTTTGTTAGATTTTTCTTGATTTGTGTTTTGAGGTGTGAGTTCATATTTCTCCATTTTTCTCTCCCTACACACTCCACAATCATAGTTGGTGTATTCCGACTATTTTTGAGTGTGTTAGGATCTATCATTGTTATACTCAGAATTTTAGGTTAGCCTTTTATTTGATCTAAATCACCAAAATTCACTTTTTCCATCTCTTCACATATTTCACAATAACCAGTATTGGTGTAGTGAATGCCATCATTATTCATCATCACCCACCATTGGTTGAATGAACGCATCGGTTTTATGCTTTTTTGGTCATTTATGCCAAAATAGCATTCAATCTACATTTTGTTCTTTCTATGACTTGTTCTGTCACCTTATCATCTTTTTTGTGTTTTTTATCACCTACAGAGTTTGAGATCCATCTCATTCATACCTTTTCATCTCCATATTTTAATTTTTATTCATTCACAGTAGTCGGTATCGGTCCAGTGACCACCATCGGTTAATTCATCATATTGCCATCAGTTTAGTGACCATTATTTGTTTCCTTTCTATTTTGGTCACTTAACTAAAAAACTATTTTCAAATCACTTCCATCACTTGTCATGTGACTTCCTCTGTCACTCCACTACATTTTGGGTCTTTGATATCACCTTCAGAACCCAGTTTCACTTGATATTCACCATTTATCAGCCAAGTTTTCAAATCTTTCAATTTTCCATAGTAATCGACATCGGTTCATCGACCGACATTGGTTACCCTCCTATACTTGGCATTGGTTACCTAACGGTGCATCGGTATTTTGTGTTTTGTTTTTCAATCAAAAAATGACTGACAAAATTCCACCTTTCAGATCCATTTTGTTCCATCTTTCTATGTTTTTATATCATCAACAGAGCTTAGATTACTAATTCTACTATCATTCACATGGTTTTGACTCGTAGACAAGCCAATGCTCTCATGTTTCATGCTAGCCACCAGCCACTCCCACCTAGCCCATCACCACCTTCCATTTCATCACCTATGGACCCCAACCAACCTATTACCATACATACTGGTGATGAGGAGTTTACAAGACTCCTTGATCAAAACCCCCATTGCACTGTAGTATTACCTCTCTCACTCATCCACCGTGACTCATCTGGACAACTTATATATGGACATGCCTATATCTTTCCTCCCCACATTGCCCCCACTTCCGCATCACCACTACTAGTACATCATTACATGCTTTTACCTCATCACCTGTGGTTTCTCAACTTGACCCCACATTATTGGTATTTTGTCACACCTATGACAACTATCATGCCCTCGACGTCCATCACCCCTATGACGTCTACCATATCATCATCCACTGCCCTTAGTGTAGGCATACCTACATCATCCACTTCCCATGTACCTTTTCATCCCAACCACCTCTAGTGTCGTAGCCCACACTCCCTTCCAAAACCTTGTCCTCTCCATCCCGTAGTCTCTTCCACCAATTACCATGAGAGTCTTTACGTCCATCCCACCTACCTACACCTATCATCAACAACCACCTATTTCATCTACCACTTATCCTAGGTATTTTCCCGTGACATCCATCCCATCCTATATTCCCTCATCACATAGTTTTCATACTCGACACCACCACATACTGGAGTGTCATCCACATCATACCCATCTTATCTCCCCCTTATACTACAAGGGGTGCTCCATCATCACAACCCACAAATGATCTTATCAAAATGATGATGGAAAAGATGCAGACATTATAAACATTTGTCTCTGGCTCGTGTAACTCTCTGACATATGATGAGATTTGTAATGAGCCTATTCACTTTTTTTGTTCCAATTCATCCATACCCTACGCATTGGGAAATTCCAAAATTCAACCGATTCAATAGAAAAGAAGACCCACAACAACATTTGTGGTCTTTTAAACATGTGTGTTATCTCATCGCTCATGATGATGCTTTTCTCTATGAACATTCCCAATGTCCTTGATGGGACCCACTTTAGATTGGTATAGTGCTCTACCTAAGAACTCCATATTTTCATTTAATCAGGTAGCTCAGGATTTTCTAGACCAATTTTCTATCAACATTGTCAAGAAGGTCACAATGACTAACTTGTACGTGACACACCAATATGAGGATGAGTCTATCATAGAATTTTTCACTCATTGGCATGACTTGATTAATCAACTCACATTCCAACTACCTCAAACTAAGTTAATAGAGTTGTTTACTGAGCTTTGTGCTAGAAACATCTCACCAACTCTCCAAGTCCAAAATTTCACACATTTGATGAGGCATTCACAATGGCCCGAAAACTTGAAATCTGCTATTGAGGAGAAGAAGTTGTAATTGCATAACAAAAATGCTCCCTTCAAAACCAATGATTCTTCTTCTTCATCCAAACCAAAAATAATTATTCTAAAGAAAAAGGATCTGCCAATGCATAGTGGTTTTAAAATTCAGCCCTTCTCATCCATCAACCAATCAAAACCTTCTTCTAATCTTTCTCCCTATTCAAACTTTCAATTCAAGTGGGAACAATGAAAATATACTCCCATTGGAGAACCTTATTCTTCTATTTTGGAAAAACTTCTAAAATTGGAGCAATCACTCTTCCACCCAAAACACATACTAGTTTTGACCCTTCCCATCTTGTACTTGCATGGTAAGGAGAATGATTACTACAATTATCACCATGTTAGAGGTCATAGTGATGGTAATTGTATAACTTTCAAAAACATCATCCAAGAATTGTTAGATAATGGAGATCTCATCTTGGATAACCCCAATGCACTAGCTAACCAAAACCTCCACATCTTTAAGAAACCATTTCCAAATCACACCCCATCATCAACCAAGCCGGTGAAACCTCAACTAATGATACCAATGTTCGAGAGGTCCATGCCATTTTTGATATCATACTAGCTCCTTCCACTTAGTTTCCTCCCATCCCATCTATTGAGGAAATTCTTACATGAGCTCCTCCACCCATGGAGGCACCTATTTCATCTCGCTTCTCTACCCATAGGAGTCTACCTTACCTTCTTCTCTACCCATGGAGGAGTCTACCTTATCTTCAGATGCATCTATCCCACTCATCTTGCCACCTATCGAAGCAACTCGCATTACCCATTATTCTACCTATGAAAGAGCCCAGTGTACTCTCTTCTTTATAAAGGAAGATCCTATATAATCAACCTTGCCTCCTCCTCTACCTCCCACAGAGGACCATTAGTGGCATCTTCCTATTGGTGAACAATTCCCCACTGGATTTTAAAGACCCTATCGATTTACTATCATCTCTTCTTACCCAAAAGTATGAAGCCAACCATTTTGATATCTCACAAACATTATTTACAGGATTACTACCAAATCAACATCATCCCCCTCCACTTCGTGTCATTCTCACATTTGGCCGACCGCTTGGATTATGTTGACAATTCCATGCTTTGGGGATGCCTTCAGCTTCCTATCTCAACTCAAATGCAAATGTTGTTCCTGACACTTCCATGATCTATCCAAAGGTGTTTAAGATAACCAAACCCACCATGCCCATAGTAGTCACCTCTTCTTCATCACCCTCACCCACACCTAAACCGTTACCATCAACCAAAAATTTCACCTATGCCTAAACCCTACCTATACCCATACCTTCCTCCCTGATTCAAACCCATTACCACATTGGGAGTCATGCCGACATCAAGCCTAGTCCATCCTCCATCAAACTGGATTTAGCCACATCCTCTACAAGCCATCACAAATACTATTCCCCACCTAAGAGGAAGACCCAACCTCTTAGGCCACATACACCGATTTTCCCACTACCCCTCCATCACCTTCACCACTTCCATCTATCCTAGGTCCACACCCATCAACCTTGGTCAAATAGCCTCCTACCCAAGGTAAACCAAAACACATAGTAGCCCACCTCCTCGTCATGATATTTTTGTTCTCCACCTAAATTACCTACATAACCTATGCCTTCATCGTTACCTACATCCATTTCTACCTCCCATACCTACACCACTTCTGTATCCTCATCATTACCCATGCCATTCCCTTCTCCTCAACATTCCTTTCCACATTTCCTCCTACCATTGTCTTCACCACACCTCCATTATCACCTTGGCTAACCCATCCCCTTCCATCATCTTCCTTCCCTTCTACATCACACTCCTTCTACACCTTTACCCAAGAAGGTATAACCCAAGCCCAAATCCCACTACCTTCCAAAGAGGTAGTTAAACCTACACCACCTCCAATAACCAGCTCACCTAGCTACACCTTTACCCAAGAAGGTGCAACCCAAACCCAAAACCATACTATCTACCAAACAAGTAGTCAAACTTACTCAACCTCTAATTCCACCTCCAGTGATGCCTCTCCCACAAAGTCACCCAAACTTCCATATAGACCCACACTCACTTCACATTGTGATCCATTGGTAGGGTCTTACGCCAACATCTTAGCTAACCTTTTGGAAACCTTGTCATCACATTCACCATTGCATTTAGAGAGCTTATGACCCACTCAAATCTAAACCAAAAGGGTTTTATGATACCAAAATTTTTTCTTACCATCGTGTGTCATGACATGATGTAGAAAAATGTAAGGATCTTAAGACTATTCTTCTCTAACTATGTCCTCTTGAAGAGAACTTTGACAAAGATGACCTTTTGGATGAAGAGCCCATTCCACCTTCACCTATCACCACATAACATCATCCCATATTTATTTAATGGCAACTTTCACCTCCACCTCCACAACACTCTTTTCCTCCTCCTATTTTTAAATAAACATGGCATATATACCACTCAATCACAATATAGAAAGACAAAGGAAAAGAGAAAAATGATAGCCCATCTAGTTTACCTTTACCCGCTATATAACCTCTCACCCCCCTAAGGTAACATTCCATGGGCGACCTATCCTATTTTTGATGGAGTCACACACCACTCCATGTTTCAACAACTTCATCAATCTCCCCAATGATGTCATTATCCCGACCAAGGATTCTGGCCCATTTTCCTAAACCTTACTAAACTTTACCCCAAATTTACACAACATTACCTATCATCACCTTATTCTACTTTACCCTATGGGGGACTCGACATTCTCTCTTCTTATATTTGCATCTCTTGTCCAAACCAATACCTTTGTCATCTACCTTACCTAATCTACCCACCACCTACCTCAACCTCAACCTTGCCTAAACCTTAATTAACGTTGCTTGATTTTCCCAATGTTGCTCAACCAATCTAACTTACCTAATCACCTCACTTGCCTCATCACTTAACCTTTCCCAATCTTGCACAATGATATCTATCATCACCTTATTCTTCCTTATCCTATGGGGGACTCGACACTCCCTTTTCTTCTATTACACCTCCCTTCAAAAACCAAACCTTCTTCATCTACCTTACCCTACCTTGCCCAAATTTACCCAACCTTGTTTCATCTACCTTACCCAACTTTACTCACCCTTGCCCAATCTTACCCAACCTCACCTATCACCATCTCATTCTTCCCTATACCCATGGGGGACTTGTCACTTCCCCTTATTTTATTGAATGTTTCACTAAAACCATACCTTTTACATCCTACCTTTCCTTCTACCAAAACATTCAAGATCGGTGACCTTTTCCTGAAGGAAAATCAACATGTAACAAAAGTGGAGAAAAGTAAATGGGGAAAGTTTTCTCCTAATTGGCTTGGACCCTATATCGTTACTCATGCCTATAGATCAAGTTCTTATTGTTTATCTTCCCTCGAAGGTAAACCGAACTTGAGCCCCTCAATGCCTTGCATCTTCAACCATTCTATTGTTGAATCAAGTACTATATCACCTTTTGCCTATTATACACTCATCCCTTGCGTAACCATTCCTTTCATCTACCTCTTTTAAGGATCAATGACTAAACAAGGATCATGTGATTATCCATCACCTTTCAACCTTATCTTAAATATGAGTACCATGACTCTACTCATGGCATGATTTTTGTGGATACTCATTTTTTCCTTTTTTAGGATGGAATCCCATGGTTGTTCATCACTTGAAAAATTATCTTTCATTGTTAACCTCTGTGTGCTATGATTTTTCCTTTATAAAAGAAGCCTATACTCCTTTATAGTCTTGTCCATGACCAAAAAGTCCAAAAAATTCAAAAGTAATATATGGGATTTTCAAATTCAACTCCTTGAGTCAAACTTCTTATAAATAGATGACTCCCTCAAAAAGGACATCTATCTCTTTATCTCACTACTATAAATAGACTACTCCCTCGAAGGACAAATATAAAAAGCTAGGCATATTGTACATAGTCTATCCAAAAAGAAGACTATTTTCGCAAAATAAAAATAAATTATTTTGAAGCTTCCCACATCGATCAGCTTCACGAAGACCTCAAGGAGTCAATCTAGTCATCCCATATAGAATCCCCCATGCCATCGATCATTTAAAAGAAAAGAAACTACAAAATACAAAATAATCAGTACAAATTTTTCGTCATGGACTTGCCTATTCTGGTTTTGGGTATCTTGCAGAAGGGGCATGTTGTCTCACAACAAGGTTATGCTAAATAAACCACTCCACCTCACCTTCCTTCCTTTCTCTTCTTCTACCTACTCAAGGGACATGCCGTAAATGTGACATTTCATGATCATGTAACTTATTTCACCCTTAGAATAGTCAATCATGCATTGCCTTTAGGGGTTTAAGTTCATAAACCCATCCTCGGTATGCTCATTATGGTCCTTGACACTTATGGAGAATTTCACCTCTTTTACTGTTCACCTCTTTTCTTACTTATTGATTCTCCTATACAAGACTAGACCTTCGACACTTACTTTCTGGGATTTCTTCTCCTTTCACCTACCTCAATTTTCCTCATCTATTTTCATCAACTCACTTTAAACATTCCACCTTGCCTAAATAACCTAGACTTCACCATGCCTAAACAACCTAGACTTAACCATACCTAAATGACCTAGACTCAATCATGCCTAAATCAACCAACCTACCCATCTACCTCATCATATTATTCCCTATCCTATGGGAGAACTACATCGGCCTGAGGCCCCTTTTCATTGGGGCTATGTAGGCAACACCTCAAAGGCACGGGCCCCTTGGAGGTTAGCTCAGGAACTCTTTCCCCTAACCATTCCCCATTTTTTTCACAAACATAACCTCACCCTAGACTTGTAATCCCATGTAATGACCTTATTACCTACAACCCAACCTCACTATTAGTTGGGGCATGGTTTTTTACCTCTAATGTGGCCTTACCTATGGCCTTTCCCAAAACACCCACACCAACCCTGCCCATTTTTGACACTTGAATTAGTTTACTCATTATACCTTATGATGACGCTACTCATGTTGATTATCCTAATGACCTTTCCTTTCCTAATGTCATGTCATTTATCTCAACCAAACCTTTTGGTGTTTTAGAACACACCTAATGCCCATTCCCTGTACCTAGCCTAGTTGTGTTTTAGGACCGTATCCTATACCTTGGATACCTAAACCACATCAACCTTGTTTGGATAAACTTATCGACCTTTGATGATGTAGAGTTTGTGCGCTCTTCAACCTAGTACCTTGTAGATTTTTATACGTGTGTGTGCTTTCGAATGCCACTACCTATTACCCCAACCGATATCACCATTACCTATACCCCACCTATACCTCATTTTTTCCTCACTTATTCCTATATCAAACCACACACTGACTCAGTTTATCACTTCATCAGTTCCTAGTTTGAGGGGATCACCTCCACCCATACTTGGGGCAACCTGAACTACATTCATACCTAGAGCAACAACATTCTATTTTTGTAGCATTGCTTATCAATAGAAGCTACATGCGATAAAAAGGGAAAAATGTAGACACCAAATTTGGGTCACACTCCTTTGGTCCCCTTTAATTAATTAACGTAACGTATTCACCTAGCCATGACCCCTTTAACCCACATTGATATTATTTTAATTACTTACAATTGAATTAATATTCATCATCACATTATTAATTAATTTAATTATTCTAATTAATTTAATTCAATCCTCACACATCCACCTCACCCTAGACCCATTTCAGGGGCATTTAACTCACAATGACCAAGTCATTACTCATAGTGCTGAGTCACCGCTTGACTTAACTAAATGAGACTTATTCCTAAACCTAAACTAGACTTCTTCTATGATATTCATACCTTTTATAATGAGAACTCCACTCCTCTAAGTGGACCCAACTTGGAAAACATGCCAAATATAGGAAGATATTCCTATTTTTGGTAAAAAGGACTATTTCACCCTAACCGATGCCGGTTTATCCTCAGCCGATGCCGATTACCTAACCAACATTGGTCACTTTATATAAATTTTTCACAAATCTTCACCCAGGTTGGTCATTTAGTTATTGGAGCCTTATTGCATTCAAGCTTGAATCTTCAAGCCCTCCTTCATCCAGACGATGAACACACACAACCAAATTCCAAGATAAGTAGTTGGTTCTCCTTCCAGAACATTGGAAAACTCACTTTGGAGTTCACAGGTTACACCGTCGTGACAATGGATTGGACCTAGACATCTCTTCCCTAATTAACCATCAACCATTTCCATTCATAGGATCTGTAAAATACCAAGTAAGTATTTTTATATTCATCATTTGTGCTTATTCAAGTGCAGATCTCTTGCTTATTTTGTATTTCATTTCTTCCATTACCTGTATATCGACTTCTTCCCACCAACCTACTATTCAACCATCCCAAGCCCTATCACCTTTCTTAACCTCCTTATTATTCCCGAGTCTTCTCAACCATATTACAACCCAAACCACATTACCCTCACTCTCTGTGTAATCACAAAGAGCCTAAAAACCCATTTTTAATAGTTTACTACCTATTTCCCCTATTGATGTCGGTTCCTTGACCGTCGTTAATTTCCCCATACCGACATCGGTCACTCGACCGATACCGGTCTCTATGTTATTTTATATTCTCATACCAAGCAAGCCTTCCATTCATCCAAAACCAACCCAAACCTCAACCAACCAACCCCAGACCCTTACCAGACCTCTAACAGACCTACCTAACCTGAAAAAACCCTGGTTCTAATTAGATTTAGTGTTGCATTTTGATATTTAACATTGAATCTAGTGTATTGTGTGTATGAGAAACCTAAATCATTACATTGCAATAGGACCTATTTATTTCAGTTTCATGTTTACATTAAATTTTAATTAAACAATGGATTGATAGCCTCTCTAGGAAGCACCATGCTTCCTGGATCTAACATATACTAAGTAGTCCACTCTCATATGATATTTAATAATATTATTGTGGTCTTGTTTTGAATTACTGAGGTAGTCCTTCCTAGACAAAAATGAGTTCTCTACGATCAACTTGGATAACGTCAACAACACGCGCATTCTACCTTCCACCTTCGCTTCATAAGTATTCCTCCTTAACCATTTACCTTATATTTGTTTCATCCTAGAAAGTGTAAAACTTATTGGTGAAACAAATACTTCCCCACCTTTCATTGCTTCTCTCAATTTTAAATCGACTCCATCCCCACTATTATCCTTGATAATGATATCAAATAAGATAATGCCAACATTGATGATTCTGATGATGAGGCTGATGTTGTAGAGTTTAACGATGACACATTGCACAATATTAAATTTATTCCTATTAAAATACATGACTCCTTCAAGGATTCTTTTTATTCTTATTGGCCCCTGGTTAATATCAATTCAAGAATCCTCCTCCTTCCACTAATGTCATGCAATCTTTTCAGTGGTTCTATCCATACATTAGACATTATTCCAACTCCTTCACATCCCCAAGTCTACTTTACACTACAAATTTATCCCTTCACATGTACTATCTTCATCCATAACTATTATTAGCATCATATTCCATTCAACCCTACTTGCTATAAGATTATTTTCACACATGATGGATTATCATGCCTAGGATTCACACATGTCGATCTCCTCCCCCTGCCTCACTCTCCTCACCTATATCATGGATGTATATTTGTTATTACTTCCTATGGACTTTGCATCTTCCATTTATCAATCTTACTTTCACACACTCTGCGTTCCTCTCCACTCACATTGGGACAATATTGGCTTGATTACATTGGTGGCACACTAGATCCCAATCATACTAATATCACATTTCCCATGCATTTTTTCTGTATCTCTATTTACAATGATTCATTCTTGGGCTATAATCAAAATCTAACTCACTGGTATGCACACAATTTTCCTCAACCTCCTTTTACTGATGAAGAATATGTTATGGGAATGTATAATTTATGTCACACATGATATTTATATGATCAACCCCACACTATTTCCTACCAAGTCTCTAATCCAGATCCTATCAATTACGACCCTGACACTGATGATCTTCTAGATGAGTTTACTTGACCCTTCTCTACATCATACACTTGAGGGGCATCATGATTTCTCCTCCCTTCCATTCCTACAAGTTGTCTTTAGTATATACTAATATACTTCACACTCCATGCTTCGTGACTAATATTTCTTAGCACTTTCAAACCCTTTGATGCACACATTATATCGTCATTACCCTATGATGCAATCTAGTTCCACAGTTCATACTCAATTTTTGAGGGTATAAATCCAAAATGAACCTCACATCATTCACATTTCATGCTCTGTGTTTCATGATACATATTCTTAGAACCTATTTGCATGATACACACATTACTTGATGACACACTCTTATTCTATGGTTCATTCTTGACTGTTGAGGGTCCCTATAAATGAACCTCATTTCATACACATCTCGCTGAGGGTACGCTGCTCCTATCATCTTCACACTTTGCATTCCATTCCATCACACTCATACATTACATTTTCATATCTTGGTTGCATCTACTCTTGTTAGCTTATTCTATTTACATGTTACACTTTATTTTCTATGCTAGACAAATTTTTAGTATGTCATTATCATTCTATATATACACATACACATTCACTTGGTCTTTTACGGTGAATAAAAATTATTTATTGGTTCTTACATGATGCAACGATGTTTGGCACTATACATTTTACCAGTCCCACTAAGGCTCATGGGGGCATCTAATTTCTCTATCATCACTTACTACAAAAGTTCTATTGATGCATTTTCACTGATTTATACATGCATTAACATACTATTTATCTTTCTAACATGCTAACGGGTGTTTCATGTGTAGCATTTTCCTTGCAGAACTATATTCCACCATGGTTATTTGATACACTTTCTTTGACATTGTTTGTTACTATATGCTATTGTTTGCAGGATTTTCCCTGTGTCTTGTATGCTTATTGTATGAATTTATCCACTTTTGGCCCTGATTTTCTTGTGACATTGTGAGTGATGTCCCATGTTTGAAACCCACTTTTGCAGTCTATTTTTTCTACACACTTTCTTGTTACATTATCTTCTATTGCATGCTTGCTACTTTTTACTACTAACACTTTTACTATCCTACTTTGTTTTCATGTTCCTTGGTTTCTACCAAGAACATCCCCTACCCCTATAGGTATCCACTTCAAAGACAACATCAGGTCCTCTCCTTCGGGCCAAATTCTCAAACAAATGTCGCATGCACCCTAAATGAGGGGGCATACATTGGGTGAATAAATCACCCCTACAACAACTCAGAGCTACAACATAGTACAAAATCAACACTAGAACATAGTCATATAATGGACTAGAATCTTCTCATATTAGCACAGATTCACGAATTCTTCAGTGGTAGTTCAAAAGTTACAGCACATAACTTCAGTTACAAAATGCATTCTATCTCCTTCAATTGGTACAATTGGAACTAATTTGAAACAATTTGAACAAAAGGGAAAATAGGAAAAAAATCGAGACATATCATCTACAATGGTGCTTATCAGGAATAGTCATAGAAGGATAGTAAAGTTATACCTCTCTCCCCAACACTTTCTCTTGACATGAGATCACCCCAAAAATCACACTTGGCATGAGATCACCTAAAAAACTCTCTTGGCGTGAGATCACCCAAAATACTCACACTTGACGTGAGATCAACCAAAAAATAGCTATCAACATGAGATCACCCAAAAAAAATTGCTCTTCAAAACACATTTCTATCCTTTACACTCTTTTACATCAGGTGCATACTTTCCTTTACTATTACTTTTACACACTTTTGCATACTTCGCTCATGTATTTTTCATATACAGGACTTTGACTACTATTTTCTCTTCTTTTACAAGTCCATCCTTAATACACAATAATAAGTAACCTACGATAGAAAATACAAGTGCAACAACAGTACAAATAATGCATACACTTCACCCTTAGGGTCACTTTCCTCTCCTAGTCTCCACACTTCATTTTGTAATCATTCTAGGTTTCACATGTCCACTCAACATGCTATTCGTCACAATCTCTATATGAATATTAGGTATGCATCTTCTATCTATTTTATGTTATCGATTATTCACTCAACAACATAAAGTGGGGGAAAATGTAGACATAAAATCACACACTTAGGTACATTTCTAGGTCCTAAAAGCATGATAGAATTTACATGATTCCTAAGCAAGAAAACTAGTGGTTGACAACTATATTTGGCCTCTTTTATTTATCTCTTTCTTTCTCTTTGGTCTTGCACACCCTATAGCCTAGTTGGAACTTTACTTGTTTATATTTCATGCTTCATACACCAGCACCTAGGCAAGACAAGGACACTGGGTGCTCCTATCCCCTTAGGGCACCCCGACTCTTTCTTACCTTAATCACTCTTTTTAGGTCTCTTTTATATTTTAGGCATCTTTTTAACTTATTATTTGGCATTCCAATTGTCAAATAAAAATTTCAAACAAGGTAATCATATAAATACATAGTTATGTGTTCAAAATAAAGGACCAAGTACTAAGCATTATTATCATCACCTAAGCTTGCATTCTTGTTGTCTCCGAAAATCACTTTTCGTTTTCCAAGTTAAATTTGAAATTTCGAGCTCTCGCCCTCTTAAAGTATTTAAGCCAAGTTGAAAGTTCAAAGAAATAGCAAAATCCGTGCCCTAGTGCTGTTTAAATCTCTGTTTTGCTCGTTTTGAGAAATTCTCCATCTCTCAGTCTATGCATGTAATATCCTCCTTATAATCTCCTTTTTGATCGAAATTTTTTGCTTGTTCTATGGCCTGGGTCGTCAAATCATTGTTTTTCCTCCATGCCTCCAGCTCATGAAGGAAATTCAAAAATTGGACTCAAAATGATGAAGTTCTCTTCCTCTGTGTATTTTTCCCACAGTCGGGAACGATGGGCATTTTCTTCCCGTCAAATTTTGGCCCCATCATCCATGGGTACGTGGACATACCTAATTGGAAGCGGGTCGGCGAAGAAATTTTTGTTTTTGAGCCTCTTTGTAAAAAAGGGAAAAGTTAAAAAGTGACCCGTAGCTCGATCAGGCTATAAAGGAAAAAGTCAAAGTTGAAGCCCACAGGAGAAATTCAAAGGTGAAGCCCGCCATTGAAAAGTCAAAGTGGGAGAGCGGGCCATCGGGGGACTTTTGGAAATTTAACCAAATTCCCAAAAGTGAAGTAAAAGTTCTAGAATGCTCTATGGCTCCACCAAGGTCTTAGGCCCGCCATTGAAAATTCAAAGCGGGAGAGCAAACGACGGAGAACTTTGAGTTTTTGAGCCTTTTTCCAAAAAAGGTTAAAATGTTGAGAAAAGGGCCGCAACCCCATTTCTAATCAGAATATGCCACATGTCAAGAGTTCAATCGGAGAGCAATGGGTTGGTGGAGAAATTTGTGTTTTTGAGCCTCTTTGCAAAAAAGGTGAAAAGTTAAAAAGTGACCCGTAACCCCGATCAGGCTATAAAGGAAAAATTCAAAGTTGAAGCCCATAGGGAGAAAGTCAAAGTGGGAGAGTGAAATGGTGGAGAACTTTGATTTGAGAACTTTGATTTTTTGAGCCTTTTTCCAAAAAAGGTTAAAATGTTGAGAAAAGGGCCGCGACCCCATTTCCAATGAAAACGTGCCACGTGCCTAAGTTAAAAAGTTGAAGCGGGGGTGCGGGCCAATTTGTTCCAAATTTCCAAATCTCTAAAAAATCACAAAATGCAAAGGGCTTTCCCTGTACCCACTCTAATCTCTTCCTACCATGTGGATGGCCCAATTTCAAAGTTATAAGAGAAAATCAAACAAGTTTGTATTCAAACTGGCAAACCAAATGTAACGTTCGCATTGCAAGATCTGGTTTTTAACCCGCCATGAGTGTTTTCTTCGCAATGGAGGAATTTGAAGAGGTGTAAATGATTTGTAAAGTTGTAACCATTTTGGCATGAGATATAATGGCTCCTTAGAGCCATTCCAAGGGGACAATTGATTTCAAAAAGACAGAGTGAGTTCATGTACTGGAAAAGATAGAAAATGCCATACTTCTTCTATTTTCCCTTCTCCTTAGATTTTCCTCTATTCTCAAAGCTCTGTACAAATTCTGCTTTAGCTTCAATAATAAAAGAAGGAATTTTCACCTTTTTGATTGAGGGATTGATTGGTACCTTATGACTAATGAATTTCATTCGGTCTTATAGCTTCTCTGCGGATTTGTTTTTCTTCTAACTATAAATGCATGTAAATGAAATTTCTAATTAATGTGTGTGGGCATCTTGATATTCTACTCACAACATTAGTTTTCTCCTACCTCCATTCCACTCCCTTCCCCTTTCCAAGACAAAGTTTCTTCCTAGCGAGACATTGCTAGCTTTACCACAGGGTCAGTGGAGTGCCCCTGTTGGATCTCTGGTCGAAAGGCCACCATTGAAATCCACCTTTTTGCATGCACCTACGAAAGCTGCACCGTTCAAGTAGAGGGACTTAGATTCCCATAGCATTGGCTTGAAACCCACCAATTTGTCCACAAGAAATTTTTTGCCAACATTTTTGGCACCCACCGTGGGGCAGATTTTGCAACATCTACACCTAAAAACGACCTCAGGGTCATAAAATACAAAAAAAAGATTCTAGAAGAAAATTCTGGAGATTGAAATAATCACACAAACTACATGGATGTAAATCATGGCTATTCTAGGAAATCCTCCTGTTAAGAGACTTGATTTACTCTTTCACATCCAAGAAGACATTGCTTCTGATCTGAGAGAAGCTATTTGGCATAATAGATGAAGTGTCAATCATTACTTCATTGCCATAAGGATTATGGACTGGAAGAGGAACGTGCTGTCAAATTGGAAAGGTAGAGAAAAATTCTAGCACCCCAAATAAGAGCATAGATTTTCAAGCTGGCGGATAGAAGATTCACCCAACAGAGAAAAGGAGGACAAACTGATCCCATTTTTGAGGAACTTCAAAGGAGACAAGAGCTACTCAGAATCTAAAGGCTTCCTTTTCAAGAAACCGGTCACGTTGGGAACCTGAGTGTTTCCAATCCTTTGGACGTGAATTTTCATACATAAACGAGAACCTTGTAGACTTCACTAACATGAAGACCGAAGAAGAAGCTAGAGAAAGAGAAGCAAGACCCGATGAATAAATAAGAGCTCAACTTGAAGAAATCAAGAGACTTCAAGCCGAGGCAGATGAAAGAGCAGGAAGCTGCAGACCTTAACAAGGTTGGAAGATAGAAATAGACACAGAATGGGGATCGGGATCGTGAGCGTGAATGGGATCGTGAAGCCTGTAGGCCTAATGTACCATGGGGAGGAAACACCGGTCCACTGGCTCTTGCTTTACCACTCCATGAGCTACCGAGAGGCTTAAGGAAAAACTTCCCGAAATTCAAAGGGGATGGTTCTTGTCTCTCCGAAGAACATGTAGCAACATTCATCACTACTTGTGGAGTGTTGGGAGTTGAAAATGAAGATGTTTCAGTTAGGATCTTTGTGGAGTCACTCCAAGAAAACACTATTGAATGGTTCTACATGCTGCCCCCATGATCTGTCACATGCTGGGAAGATATAAGAAGTGCATTTGAACATAGGTTCAAGAGCACAGAAGATTGCTAGGATCTGCTGGTCAATTGTTTCGAGATGAAGAAGGAGACCTCGTAAATCAATGAGAGATTTTGTAGCAAGGTATGATAGGTTGACAAGAAGGATCCCAGAAGATGTGGTACCCCCTGAAAACAACTTGAAAAGGTTCTTCATCAGTGCTTTGCCATCAAAAGTTGGTTTCTTCCTCAAAAGAGCCCAACCAAGAACATTGAGGGAAGTTTAAGACTTTGCAATTGAGACTGATGATGATCTAATTATTTCTGGAAAAGTGAAAGGACCAAATGGGAAGCAAAAAGGTCAGAGTTCAAATTCAGTCACCACTGATCCAATGTTCCAAAAAATGGCAAATGACCTAGTTGCTTTGAAGAAGCAGTTGTCACAAATCACAATGAGGAATGCTCCAAGGAGACCAAATCCTCCTGATAGACCAAGAATTTCTCCACCTCCTCGTAGGCTTTCTCTTGAAGCACCACCAGTCAATGCCATCTATGACACTAGGGAATCAGAAAAAAGAAGCAAACATTGAGGAAACTGAAGAAGAAAGCATGGATGAATATGAAAACTATCTTGAAATTGAAGAGGTTGGCATGCACAATGGCTTGATTGAATACGTTGATGATGAGGAGGAAGGTGATGAAGAATCTCCAAGTTTTCATGTGTTATTTTTACTCATGCAGAATCCAAGAATGGTGTTTCGGCCTCGGCGATTCAAATCGAGAGTAGGAAGAACAAAGAAGATAGCTCTTTAAAGCCTCCACTAAACAAGATCATCAACAGGGGATCATCATTACCACTTTTCATGGAATCAGCTAGAGAGAAATCAGATTCACAGTTGTCAAGGATCACACTGTTGTGCCAAGTAAGTTATCTAATTCTTCTCCCAACTCAAAAGTTGTTAAGAGCAATTCTCTTCTAAATGTTGGTTCTGCAAGAACATCTAAATTTCAATCAAAGGCTACACCCCCATCTCCTTCCAAGCCAATTGCTACATTTGAAAAGGAACCAAACACCAAAATTAATGATGCATCTGCCATTTAAGTCCTCATCTACCATAACTTCATTTGACTTTGTAGAGCATGCTAGCAAAACCAAAGTCTAGCTCTCTAAAATTGAATACCTACAAACACATCCTGCCCAATTTGATAGATTCATCAAGGTAGTTTGGGGTGGTAACTCTACATCCCCAATCTCTAATTCTAAAGGCTTACTTCCCACACCATCCACACCATATTCTCAAAACATGCTAGCCCTTAGTGCCTCCACCACCAATAGAGTTGAGCCTTTTTACCTGTCACTTCTCATCAAAGGTTTCCAGCTGAACAATTGCATTATAGATTCTAGAGCCTCAGATAATGTGATGCAAAAAAGTTACAAATGCTCTTGGCCTCACTTTGACCCAGGTAAATGACACATGATACTCAATGGAATCCAAACAAGTTCCATTGGTAGGAAGGATTAAGGATGCTCAGGTTGCACTAGCTAATTACCCTGACAAGAAGATACTCCTGACCATTTTGGTGGCAGACATCCCAACATCTTTTGGTATGTTGTTGAGTAGAAGTTTTTGCAGAGATCTAGGTGGAGAAATAAAAATGGATTGGTCATCTCTGCACTATCCTAGTGAAAGGAGAAATGAAGAAGTTGTTGTCAGTCAGAAAAATGAAGTTCACAGTAAGGAAGTATGATGATCCAAGAGTTGATATCCTTTTTCAATATTGTGGGCTTGGAAATTACCTCCTTACATCACAGAAGGAAGAGGACTTGCCACTTCTCATGGAGGAAGAAGAAGACCGAATCTAGACAATGGAGTTTTGATGGCAATCATTCTAGAGCAGGTTCAAGAGCTGGTGTAGTATTATACTCTCCCTCTAATGAGGTATATCCTTTTTCCTACAAGCTGTAATTTGACAATACAAATAATACAACAGAGTATGAAGCATTACTCTTAGGCATGAATACAACAGAGGACATGGGAATCAAGAAGTTGAGATGCAAAGGTGATGCAGAGGTTGTGGTAAAGCAGGTCTGCCAGCAATATCAAGTGAAAAACCCCAGACTCAAGCACTATAGAAACAAAGTGTGGGATTGCATTGAATCCTTTGATGCATTCTCCATTGAAGCTATCCCTAGGGAGCAGAATGAAAAGGATGATTCTCTAGTAGTGTCAGCTTCCTTAGTGACACCTCATCCTTCTTTTGGCAAGGATAAAGTGACCATTGAGATGGTGTTTAGACCCAACGTACTAGACAATGCAAATCACTGACATGTCTTCAATGATGACAATTAGATCCTAGCCTTCTTAGAACAAAGGGATAACTTCAATAATATTTTCTTTGAAGGAAGTGAAAACCCACACCGTGAATCAATCCCCAAAGAAGAGAAGGAAGGAATTGAGGGAATTGATGAAGAGGGAGTAATCAAACTGAAAGGAAACAAAATCCCCAAAGGCCTAGTTTCTTTGGAAGACCTCTTTGACAAGCATGACAGGTTCATCAAGAGAAAGAAAAATAGTCTTCTTGGTGTCCATCTAATTCTAATAAAAAAAACATTGGCACTTCAGAGAATCAAGGATGGTTAACATTGGTAAATGCTTCTCACCAGAAGAGAAGAGAAAGTTTGTTGCTCTTGCTAAAAAAGTACTCAAATGTCCTGGCCTATTCCTATGATGAACTCAAATTTTTTAGCTAAAGGAAATGCATCACTCCATTCCTTTAAAGTAAGGAGCTAAGCCCTTCAGGAAAAAACAAAGGCCCTACAATCCAAATATTTCCGATGTTATCAAAGAAGAGGTGAAAAAGATGCTCAATGCTAGAATCATCTTCCCCATCCACCATTCAACATGGGTGGCTAACATTGTGCCAGTAAGGAAGAAGAATGGGGAAATAAGGATTTGTGTAGACTTCTAAAATATGAATTAGGCATCTCTCAAGGACAACTACCCTCTTCCAATCATGGATCATATTTTGCAAGTAGTCACTGGATCTGAAATGCTCTCTTTGCTTGATGGATTCTCAGGGTACAACCAAATCAAGGTGGCAGAAGAGGATTGCAACAAAACAACCTTCACAACACCTTGGGGCACTTTTTCCTATAGTAGAATGCCTTTTGGCTTGATCAATGTTGGAGCCACTTTCCAGAGAGCAATGGACTTGGCCTTCAAAGATTTGAAACATTGCATTTTCATTTACCTTGATGATCTCACAATTTTTCAAAGAGGAGGGAGATCATATCTGTCATTTGGAGCAAGTCCTTGCAAGGTGTAGGAAACATGGCATTTCTCTAAATCCAAAGAAGTGCATTTTTGGAGTCATAGAAGGTAAGTTTGGGACACATTGTGAACAAACATGGAGCACACATTGATCTGAGAGGATCAGAGCTATCCAAGCACTAGCCTTACTAACCAACAAGAAGGGAGTTCATTCATTCTTTGGAAAGGTAAACTTCCTTTGTCATTTTGTGCCTGATTTTTTGAACTGACTAAGCATATAACTTCCATGATGAAGCCTCAAGAAGGTTTTAAGTGGAATAAGGAAGGAAAAGCAACATTTGAGGAGATCAAGAAAGCCATTACCAAAGCTCCAACTCTTGTATCTCCAAATTTCAACAAGGAGTTCATCATGTATTTCTATGCATCAGAACATACACTCTCTGTTATCCTTATTCAAAAAAATGATGAAGGTTTGGAAGCACCCATTGCTTTCATGAGTTGTCCTTTGAAAAATCATGAGCTAAAGTATAGCCAATTGGAGAAACATGCCTACGTAGTGGTCAAAGTTGTTAAAAGTTTCAGATTTTACATTCTCAATTCCCATATAGTGGTGATGGTCCCTGGAAGTGCAATCAAGTCCATTTTGACTCAACAAGATCTTGAGGCTAGAGAGGAAGAGGAAGTTGGATTGCAAAGACCCGAGAGTATGACTTGGAGATTAGACCCTCTAATCTGGTAAGAGGAAATAGTTTCTGCAAGTTGATTGCTGAAGATGAAGCTCTCAAGGCTTGATAGGAGAAAAATATGGTGTTTGCTCAACCTGTTTAGGAGACAGTCCACAGGTGCTCTTTGTCACCACTACTAATGAATGGTATGCTAACATTGCTTACTATCTCACTTATGGAGAATTCCCTCCTCATCTTGATTACAAACAAAGAAGGACACTCAAGCTAAAGGAAGCTAAGTTTGTGATCTGGAATCATGCACTTTACAAGAGAGGCCTAGATGGTTGTTTCCTCAGGTGTGTGTAGATGAGGAGAGAGCAAGAAAAGTTTCTCTCGGGGCATATCATGATCAAGCTTGTGGTGGACATTTCTCAAGCAATGGTCACTTGCACATAAGATCCTCGAGAGGAGATATTATTGGCCCTCCATTTTATAGATACTCAAGATTAGGTTTCCAAATGCAAAGCATGCCAACAATTTGTTGGAAACCACAACTAGCTGCATTGCCACTCAGGCTTGTGGTGATTGAAGAACCATTTCAACAATGGGGGCTAGATTTTATTGGTGTTATGAATCCTCATTCTAGTGCAGGGCATACTTATGTACTCACTGCAACTGATTACTTCACTAAATGGGTGGAAGCCATCCCAACCAAGCAAGCTAACTCTGAAACAGTTCTCAACTTCATCAAGGAGAATATCATTGTTCGTTTTGGAATACCACAGAAAATTGTTGTAGAAAATGCCACCTATTTCTCTTCCAAGGAGCTCACAGAGTTTTGTTATGGCTTTGGAATCTCCCTATCTCACTCTTCTGACTACTACCCATAGGGAAATGGGCAAGTTGAGTCAAGCAACAAGAACATTGTGACCATTGTTCACAAGCTGGTAGATGAGAATCAAAGGAACTAGCACAAGAAGTTATATGATGCATTGTGGGCCGATAGGATCACTCCTAAGAAGGAAATAGGTATGTCACCTTTCCAAATGTTGTATGGAGTTGAGGCAGAGATTCCCCTCACAATTGAGATGTCAGCTCTCAAGTTGCTGCAAGAAATAGAAGATGGTCAATACAAAGACTCCATTGACAAGAGGATCCTCTTCCTGGAGAAGCTGGAAGAAAGAAAATGCAAAGTGGTGGATATAATTAAGGAGCATTAGTTGAAAGTGAAGAATTTTTTGACAAGAAGACCAAAGCAAGGAATTTCAAAGTTGGAGATTTTGTCCTGCTATGGGACAAGAGAAGAGAACCAAAGGGCAGCCATGGAAAGTTTGATTCATTATGGTTGGGCCCATTCCAAATTCATGGAGCTTGTGGTGAGAATGTTTTTCTCCTCTCATAATTAGATGGAACGCCATTGGAATTTCCTCAAAGTGGGAAATACTTGAAACTGTATCATCAGTGAAAGTGGGTTGTCCCCCGCCTTGTACCATAGGTGATTTTGTAGGTGTGTTTTTCCTTTTTTGTTGTGTGGTTTTGGTTTAGTTTTTGTTTGGTTTTTGTTGTGTGTGGTTTGGCTTGTGTGTTTCCTCCTTCTTCCATTCTTTCTCAGAATTGTACATGACTCTACAAGCCCAATGGATAAGGCATTGGTCAATGTTATACGGTTTAAAAATTGAGATTCTGGATCCTCATACCATGTCTTTATCATGCTCAGTCCATGTCATGTCCCAAGCTAGAGCCATTGTTGTCTCCAAAACCAATTTTTTTTCCAAGTTAAATTCAAAATTTTGAGCTCTCGCCCTCTTAAAGTATTTAAGCCAAGTTGAAAGTTCAAATAAATAGCAAAATCTTTGACCTAGTCTTTGTTTAAATCTCTTTTTGCTCGTTTTGAGAAATTCTCCATCTCCCGGTCCATGCATGTAATATCCTCCTTAAAATATCCTTTTTGATCAAAATTATTCACTTGTTCTATGGCATAGGTCGTCAAATCATTTTTTTCCTCCATGCCTCGGCTCATGAAGGAAATTCAAAAATTGGACTCAAAATGATGAAGTTCTCTTCCTCTGTGTATTTTTCCCACAGTCGGGAACGATGGGCGTTTTCTTCCCCATCAAATTTTGGCCCCATCATCCATGGGTATGTGGACATACCTAATTGGAAGTGGGTCGGTAGAGAAATTTGTGTTTTTGAGCCTCTTTGTAAAAAAGGCAAAAAGTTAAAAAGTGACCCGTGAGCCCCGATCAGGCTATAAAGGAAAAAGTCAAAGTTGAAGCCCACAGGGAGAAAGTCAAAGGTGAAGCCCGTCATTGAAAATTCAAAGCGAGAGAGCGGGCCATCGGGACTTTTGGAAATTTAACCAAATTCCCAAAAGTGAAGTAAAATTTCTAGAATTCTCGCATGGCTCCACCAAGGTCTCGGGCCTGCCATTGAAAAGTCAAAGCGGGAGAGCAGAACGACGGAGAACTTTGAGTTTTTGAGCCTTTTTCCAAAAAAGGTTAAAATGTTGAGAAAAGGGCTACGACCCCATTTCCAATTAGAAGATGCCACATGTCAAGAGTTCAATCAGAGCAGCGGGTCAATGGAGAAATTTGTGTTTTTGAGCCTCTTTGCAAAAAAGGTGAAAAGTTAAAAAGTGACCCATAACCCCGATCAGGCTATAAAGGAAAAATTCAAAGTTGAAGCCCACAGGAGAAATTCAAATGTGTAGCCAGCCTGTAGTTAAAAAGTCAAAGCGGGAGAGAAACGACGGAGAACTTTGAGTTTTGAGCCTTTTTCCAAAAAAGGTTAAAATGTTGAGAAAAGGGTTGCGACCCCATTTCCAATGAAAACGTGCCACGTGCCTAAGTTAAAAAGTTGAAGTGGGGGTGTGGGCCAATTTGTTCCAAATTGCCAAATCTCTAAAAATACAAAATGCAAAGGGATTTCCCTGTACCCACTCCAATCTCTTCCTACCACGTGGATGGCCCGATTTCAAAGTTATAAGAGAAAATCAAATGGTCTGTATTCAAACTAGAAAACCAAATGTAACATTCGCGTTGCAAGATCTGGTTTTTAACCCGCCATGAGCATTTTCTTCACAATGGAGGAATTTGAAGAGGCATAAATGATTTGTAAAGTTGTAACCATTTTGGCATGAGATATAATGGCTCCTCAGAGCCATTCAAGGGGGATGATTGATTTCAAAAAGACCAGAGTGCTATGTACCTGGAAAAGACAGAAAACACCATACTTCTTCTATTTTCCCTTCTCCTTAGATTTTCCTCTATTCTCAAAGCTCTGTACAAATTCTGCTTTAGCTTCAATAATAAAAGAAGGAATTTTTGCCTCTTTGATTGAGGGATTGATTGGTACCTTGTGACCAATGAATTTCATTTGGTCTTGTAGCTTCTCCTGTGGATTTGTTTTTCTTCTAACTATAAATGCATGTAAACAAAATTTCTAATTAATGTGTGTGGGCATATGATATTATACTCACAACATTAGTTTTCTCCTACCTCCATTCCCACTCCCCTTCCCCTTTCCAAGACAATTTTTTTCCCTAGCAAGACATTGCTAGCTTTGCCACAGGGTTAGTGGAGTGCCCATGTTGGATCTCTAGTTGAAAGGCCACCATTGAAATCCAACTTTTTGCATGCACCTATAGAAGCTGCACTGTTCAAGTAGAGGGACTTAGATTCCCATAACGTTGGCTTGAAACCCACCAATTTGTCCGCAAGACAAATTTTCTCGCCAACAATTCCAAAGGCACTAAAGCACTCCAAATGCATCCATCTAGCATCCATTCAAGGGAAAATGGTTGTATTAAATCTACATACACTACATAGGAAGGGGAAGTCTATTCTATTCCATCCACACATATTATTACATTGCCACATTCTAGCTATAACCACTATCAAGTGTAACTTTCACAAGGGCATCTTAGGGTATCATTTACACACACACACACACACACACACACACACACACACACACACACACACACACACATGAGAACTACATGGAATATGAGATGTAGTGCAACACTCGGTCATAAGTTCATTTCGGGGTGACCATCGGGGTCGGTTTGAATCCCCACTTTTATTTTCCTTTTAGGTTTACTATGGTTTGTGGGCTTGTGCAGGTGAACTTCTCTTTTGTGGGTTACAGGTATCATCGATGATCATAGTGTGAACATAAGAAGATCAATCGAGAGAAACTAAAAACCCTTATGACACAATAAAAATCATATTCTAAGACTCTACGCAGTCACCAATGCCAAGAATTAGTCACCAACACCTAGGCTCCCCCTGTCTTGCATTGGATGCCTTGGTCCAACACTATTTTCAAGTTCCAAATTTTACGGTGAGAATTTACGACGTTGGTTACAATCTATTCAACACTTGCACCTACCCAAATCATTTCTTGTTCACCCATAAATTGTATAAGTACTCCTCTCTATCTTCCTTGCTTAGGGTTGCATACTTTACATCTTAGTTTTCTTGTTTTATTACTATACTTTATCATTTGTACATAATTTATCACATTAGTTTCTCTATAATTAGATTTAATTCAGATTAAATTAAATCGGGATGACCTTTTAGAAATGCAAACATCTTCATTATTTTCTACTTGATTGATGTCCTATCAAACAAAAATGGTCATTCACAATTAGGTCTAATAGTCTTCTTTTACTTATATCAGTTTTATGATTGATAATCCCGATTTTCTCCTTATCCTTGTCAATAAAATCTGGCATATTGATTGAGCTTGAACCTTATTTAGATGGTTTTATTTCTCCTTTACACTCTCTACACATGCTACCTTTGAATAATACTTTTTACCTTGAACTCCTTGATTAGATTCCTTGATTGTTATGACCGGTTTGGATTCCTCCATTGCTTCATTGACTATTTCTATAGGATCAAACATCTTGATTTACTTGATCGAGTTTGGTTCCTCTTTGGATGACCTTTCAATAAAAATCTTCTTGTCTTGAACATTGTTCTTTCTTTAAGATGAATCAGTCTTCTTTCTTTGAAAAATATTGCTATATGGTTTGGTTTATGACAATTGTAGCACAAAACACCATTCCTACCTCTAGAATTAAATGCACATAGGTTCTAACCATAATCCACAACCTTATGACTAAATTAAAAAAATGAATAACACTAACCATTGAAATATACCTCATAACTCCATGAGTGCATAGTCCTTGAGGACATTTTCTTGCAATCTCTAGCTCTATGACCAAATTCATGACAAGCATAACAATAACCATTGAAAGTAGAACCATACCTCATTGCATTGGGTTGTCTAACAAGGTTATACCTTCTTGAATATGTCTTCTTGGTCTCCTTCATGTTTGCTTGAGTACTTGGCATAACCTTTTTATCTTCACAATTCTCCATATGCTCTCCTTTAAAACCTAAACTTTTCTTGTCATTAATCGCACTATGATTACTCAACATATCTTCTAGAGCCTCAAAGATTCTCTCCAACCTCTCATAGGTCTTCAACGTGCTAACTTCTTATTCTAATTTTTATTTCAAGGATCTCAATTATTCTTCATACCTGAGGTAATGTTCTTCTTTGACCTTTAGGGATTCTGTCACACTCTTAACTTGGGATTCCAACACTTTGATAGCTTGAACATGCTCAACTCCATACAAATAATTTTCTCTTACAAACCATAGTTCAACGACTCTACAATTTCAAATTTATTTCTCAAATTTACCAATGAAGTCTTAACATCAGATGATTTTTCCATTATGCTTTAAGGATCTCCTCCAAGTTGTTAAACTTGGTTCACAAGGACCTATCTCTAATACCAATTATTAGAAGCACAAGGTGGTGAGAGGGAGGGTGAATTATTCATACAAGTTTTTACTTCATTTACCATAAAATACATTCATCATTCAACCCATCCATTCAACATCCACAAACAACATGAGATTATTAAGTGTGTACCAACCATTTACAATTGCAAGAGACAAGAGAAAACACATGAGCACCAAATATATGTGGGAAACCCTCAAGGGGAAGAAAACCCTTTTGGACCAAGATTATTGTTAGAAAAAAACCCACAGGTGTTAATCTTCACTATAATCACTAGAGTTAGGATCCACGAGAGGTGGTTAGTACATGTCACGAAACTCATGAGGAGCGCTGGACACACATACCAAAAATTTCCCAAAGTGTTATTTGGGTGAGTTTCAAACTTGAGACCTATCCTTCTAATACCATTTTTTGGACCATGATTATCATTAGACAAAAACCCATAGGTGTTACTCTCCACTACAATCGCTATAGTTAGGATCCACGAAAGGTAGTTAGTCCATGTCACAAAAATCATGGGGAGAGCTGGATGCACATTCCAACAAACCCACAATTGTTTTTGAATATATTACTCAATCCAAAATACTTGCATGAATATTACACATCAAACAATATTTTTTTAGTGAAGCACCCACTTCACAAGAAGCACCCACCCCTATTTAGTATAACACCCATTATACAAGGAGGATACCACCCCTAAGATGAATAAAAACCCACCTAACCACCTGATGATGAATATCACTGAAGTAATGTTGCTCCTATAATAGATTGTGATCATTAATTTAGCTTAATACACATCAAACTCTCTCAAACAAGCTCTTATCCTACTTATCTCAAATATGCTCCTTCATTTTATTATTAGGTATAATGACCTTGGACATATGCTCTGTTGGTACCAAAATCGGTTCTCCCTTTTAAGTCAAGAAGGATAAACATGCTAAGCGGGATGCTCAGAGAAAGATAGATTAGAATTTGAATCATTTTGTAGCTGGGGAGGGATCTAACTGTCTCTTTGTTACTCAAGCTTAGGAAAAATTGGATAACATTGTGCTAAGGGTTTGACCTACCCTAATACTTTAGGTTCGACTTCAACCAGGGTGAGAGGACCCATTTTGTAACATGTATTTGTAAGGGAAAAGAATGGACCGGTAATATTTTACTCTCCTTTTTAGGACAATTTGAAATAACCTTGAGAAGACATGGTCAATGCAACATAATATAACTCTCACGAGTTGTCACCCTAGAAAATGTAGATGTCTCCTAGACAAGGTTTAGGTTACTAAAGACAACAATAAAACCGGCTTGCTCTGTATATTTTGTAAAGGATGGGTAAATTTAACAAATCTCCTTAGCATTTATGGATAAATAGTGCAAGCAGGGGTGTTTCTTATAGGATTTATCAGTTATGGATGTATTTTGTTGGGGAATTAAGTAGGATAAAGTTGATTATACAAAATATTTGAGAAATTTTAACAAATGTTGGAAAATCTACCAGATGAGAAGATAAGAACACTTCAAACAACTAACATTGAACCTTCAACTAGAAGATGTGCATCAATGCAAGCCCAATAATACACGATTTCAATCAATCTTTGAGAATTTAAACACAAAATCTCATGCCAAAAAATCAATAAAAATTTAAGAATACCTGATCTATCATGCCTAAGATACACCCATAGACTTATAAACAACCTTCATCAACAAAATGAAAGCATAGTGAATTTAAAATTGTTTATTGCATAATGAAATGAAAGATATCCTCACAACACAATTGCAATTACCATAGTGCTACCACAAGAACAAGGTCTTGTGTGATTTCGAGGGATTCCTAACATAAGTTTTCAACAGAACATGAATAGCTATTTTAAAATATATCAAATTAAAAGCAGACACAACAATTCTCATGATTAAACACAATTAACTCAGAACTCATGAAATTCATCAGTAAGGAAAAGTTTTATTTATAGTTTCCATGATTGTCAATGGTTTTACACTTGTAACCATCTTGACATGATTCAATTTGAAAGATAAATAAATTAACAGGTTTCTCAAACAATTTCTTGGAAAAATGGATTCTCTCAGTTTACGCCTTTCTTTTCTAAAATTTCAGAAAATTTTAACCACCCAAATGTGAGAGTATTATCATCTCAATTATACAATTTTGGTCACTCACGTTTCAGTTTTTCCCCCAAAAACATGAGTCTCAAAGAGAATATTCCTCTTTATAACATAGAGTTAAATTTATTGTTATCCTCTTGAAAATATCTCATCTTGTGCTGCCAGGTGGAAAAGAAGTGAGCTAATCATGTTTTTTACTCTCTTAAGTATGACTGGGGTGCCATGTCATCCCTTTTGACAGTTTTCTAATCATTTCATTCCTTTTGGCATGTAAGAAACTCCCTTTCGATAATTCTTAGGTGCTTCCATACATCTTGATGTGACATACAATCCTTTTCACCTTTTGAGAATCAACCTCGAGCAATACATACATGTGTTTGTGCCTTTCAGAGATGAGTTTACTCATGTGGATTATATCACATCAATCAAATGTCTTATGTTGCATAGTGCCAATCTCTTTCAAATTTATTCCCTTCGTGTGAGCTAAGTAAAAATATTCTTTCATCTGATGGCAGTGATTCTACTCGACTCAACCTGTCTACACTACCCTCATTATAAATTCAACTCTATTTTCTCACCAATATGCATCCCTTTTCCAACCTTGAAAGTGAAGAATCATTGCAGATCCTCTTATTGGAACAATGGTGAGTGTGGTTGTAGTGAATAGTTTGAAGGAGATTTCCTCAAAATATTTAAACCAAATCGTTGATTTCACTGGTCCAGATGAATCCTTTGTTAGGGCCTTGTTTGACATTGCATACCTAAGGGATAGTAAAGGCCCCTTACATATCATAAATTTCAGCTCTCACTCCTTCTAAGATAAATCAAGTTCTATCTTGTCTTCTTAGCCTTCCAATCTATGTATTACCATCTTTTTCAATGGGAACATCAGAAAGCTCCAGAATATTTGAAGAAATTTTGGATTGAAAGAAGGCATGCTATGATGGGGACAAATGAGTATAAGTGTCCCTTATTATGTGATGAATAATTCATGTTGATGGAGATTCCCAAGGAGTCCTATGTACTCTATGAAAATTCCTCCATTGATAATGTTCTGTCATTTCTCATAAATGGATGAACTGGAGAAAAGAATCATTTCTCAGGAAAAAGGTCAAGCAGGACTTGTGTCGTCCTGACCATCCACCTCACCAACACCATCCTCAAGAAACATCCACCTCACCAACACCATCCTCAAGAAATAAAAGGGGGAATAAAGTTCCCAAACCCCAATTTTCATTTTGGATGAGGAGGAAGTAGAACCTTCATCTCCTCAACACTCTAAAGCATCATTATCTGCTACAGGGAAGGTAAGGGAAACTCCAATTTTTAACCTTCCATTCATTCAATATGATGTGCTTATTTGATGGAGAAAAAATTAACAGACATTGGCATGTTCCTTTACTAAGAGAGCATCCACCCTTCATGAGGAGTCAAAAGGGTGGGTCTAGTTCTAGATCTTTTGCTCCACCAAGTCTAAGGGACACAATGTTTTCTCTTCCAACAACTTCATAGGCTCCTCCTAAGTCTACTCTAGTCAGTCCACCCATTATAAGGAAAAAGGGAAACCAACATTCCGTACAGGAGGTTTAGACCTTTTGGACTGGGCATCTTCTTATCAGAATAAGATCAAGTTAAGGAATATCATAGATGGTCCCAGAATTACCATTGAGGCATTGATGGATATGGGGATGTCTCAGAATCTGGCAGGGTCGGGTTTATTTTTCCAGACAAATCAAGGTTCAAATGAATTCATATCAAGGAAGAACAAGCTATTGAACAAGATTCCTCCACTTGGAGGAGATTTCAAAGTAGGAGTAAAGGATAACTAAGTTTTATTTATCCTCTTGTGTCCTTTCCTCCACATATCTATAAAACTTTCTTCATAATGGGTTGGGGCCCCTATAGAACCCCAATTTTGATTTATGTCCAAAAGCGCTTTACAATGATATTCAATTTTCACGGAACTAAGATAATAAATTGTAATGAGATAAAAGAATGATTGAAGAAAACAAGCCTAGGATTGTTCTTGGTCTTCATATGTGCATCTTTATCTCTTTTGTCATGTAATTGTTCTCTGTTTTTATATTCGGAACTTCTTGGGATTGACATCAACATTGTTTGCAAAAGAAAACCACCACTGCGTATCCAATGGTGTCCCACCATGTGTTTTCTTCATCCTTTAATATATCACACTGATCAAAACCTTCCGCATTTGCTCAATCCAAATGAGGTGACTTGTTTGATTGTGATTTGAGACCTACCTCGCACTGTTACCTTATTTTTTGTAGTACTACTTAGAGTAGCGTGAATCTAAATATCCATCTGCAGGGCCTCTCCTTAGTTATGTCAAACTTTCCTCCCTTCCTCGACTTGTTCCCTCTTGAAATTGTTCTTGGGTGACACGTGGAGGCTTGCACAATCTTTCCCTTTGTTTTGACTTTTCACTGGCACGGATGCTTTGCCACGCTTAAGCCACATGTTTGACTCTCACAATTTTAAGGATCCTAATTTTCTTATGCTTTCTCAAAGGTGCACCGGAGGGACACATGGAAAATATTATTTCTTTTCACAATGGTGCTCCTTACTTCCCCGTTTTCCCAATTTTTTTTCTTTTAATACTGCTAAGTCATAGAAGATTTTTAGTTTGTAGTTTACACTCTGGGACAACTGGGGAAACATTCAAAAGGTAAAAATCATAAGGAATCTTTAGTAATGACACACTTTCATAATCCTTGATCGAAAAATAGGATCAACACCTTAAAAAAGTTTTCAATCACATTCATCATGACTATATCTTCAAATACACATTTTTTTATATGAGCAAACCAGTCAGAGTAAAATTTTTGAAGGCATACTCTAGATAAAAGGGGTGAGATCAATTCAAGCACTAACACCAGCTCGACTTGGAGATAGGAAACCATGGGTGTAACAAGAACTACACATACCAAACATACAATAGACCAAGTGCCTAAATCCATTAGGTTACAGAGTCATTCAAAGTACACACTAGGTAAAAAAACCATTATCCCAAATTCACCCCTCAAGGTAAATTGGATAACTCACATGATTTCTTCAAGGCTGAGCAAGTAGAAATGGCTTGAGGGAAAAATTTAGGTTTTGGAGCTCCCTTTGGCTCTTTTCTAACCCCCATCCAAGGAAAAATTCAAGGAGTTAGAAAAAATTGAAAAAATCCAAAAAATTGGCTTCAACTAGTGTATTGCAGCTAAATCATGTTTTCTTCACCTAGGGACGCAAGTACATGCGCGACATCCAGGACCCACATTGCCAAAAATTCTTATTCGCAAAGTAATCAAGCAAAATCAGGTATTTTGGCCTAGGCCGCACAGTACGCACTAGGACATATGGGATCTGAAATGCCGAAGTAGCCGATCAAAAAGGAATGTAGGTGAATCAGCGGTCAACGGCCCGGTCAACGAAGGGACACATGGGACACGAGTTCACCGAGGACCCAAAATGCCAAAATAGCCAACATGAAGGAAGCTCGTGGTTGAAGCGACGGTCAACAACCCTGATGGCCTGATCAATGACGGTATGCGAGGGACACGAGTTCCCTAAAAATTTGACTCACCCAATTTACAAAGCGAGTCAAGTGTAATCCGAAGCGAAGTGGGGGTTTTTGGTCCAAGTCACACAAGGGAGATATCGGACACCAAGACCCGAAATAGCCGATATGCCCACATACAAAGGAAAATTTAATGTCTGACCCTCTTGAACTTCAAATGGAAATATCTTTTGATCTTGAGATCTGATTTTCACAAAATTTGACTTAGTCCCAATAAATGAACATAAAATAAAAGAAACATATTCAACTCCATTAAAGTAAATGCTTAGTCCCATTAAATGACATAAATGCTCGACAAACCCAAAATAGATGCCTGCACTCAAAAGGCCATAACTTTTGCATTTTTCAACGAAAGTGCACAAAATTTGTATCTTGATGGAACAATGGTTCTAAGCCCGATGCATAGAAATTTAGAAATCTATAATTTGATGAATAATTGATGGTGATTTTGTAGAAAGCATGCCCAGGTTCAGAACAATGTTTTATTTGGTAGTTGGGATGCATTTAATGGAGCATGGGATGACATTTCTCACTGCTGTAAGTCATGGGACAATATAGGAGCCTTTTACAAACAACATAACATCATTTCAATTCATTTACTACATATTTCAAGTGGTTAAAGGAAATATTTCAGGATTTTCATTTTCCCTCTCTCTCTCTCTCCTCTTAGAAATCTATAAATTGGAGTGTTGGGATCATTGTAAAGGGGGAGATAGTTTTGAGTAGAAAAACTCTATCAAAAAATTGTTTTGTGAAGACAATGTGCTACAAGCCTTTGTAGTGGACTCCTTGCATGGTGATCCAGGCCCTTATTCTGTAATAGATTGAACTATGCATATCATGGAGCAATAGATACAAGTTTGTGGATGTCTCTTCCCTTGTTGTGTTTGTTGCATTCTTCTTTCCCTTTCAATCTCATGCAAATATATTGTGTCTATCTTATGTTGTTGTAGGGATTCATTATTATTGTGCATGTATGAAATATTGTTGTGAATGCAATTGCTAGATTTTGGAGAACTGTTATCACCCCTTCTAGTTAGCACTTTGCTCCTACTTTCCATACCTTGGAAGACTATTCTCATCACCCTCCTTTTTGGTGTATCACCGCTTTAGTTTAGGATTTGTTTTTATGCACTCTCTCTCCTTGGTCCCTTGGAAAGTTAGATTAGGACAAGATATTTTCCTGCATTAGAGTAGATTGTGGCAGGTAGTTTAGGAGCAAGAACTAGCTTTCTCTGGAGGTCTATCTCAAGTAACAAGTCCCACAACTTGGAGATAGCACCCATGTTATCCAATCACACCATGAGCTCAAGCACACAAACTTGTGCAAATCATAGGGTGATTTGATTCGGTGATAACAAAAATATCGATGCATTTCACAAAAATAAACTGAGAAACCGAGGCAACTGGTCATTGTAGACTAGGAAATAAAAAAGGGAAAAAAGAACAAAAAGAGGATTATACACTATATAGGAATGTGCACCTTGTTCCTAATCAATCTAAGAAGTGCTTCGATGCCTTCCATTAACAGCAATTCGAGAAAATTTCCGTCCAAGTCTTTTAGGAAAAAGGTATCCTCACCAATTCATTTGTCTATAGAATAAGGACCCATCCATAAAGCATCAAATTTACCGTGTTTCCCATTATCCTCGTGTCTACTATCCCATAATAAGACAAGATATCCAACACTAAAATTTATGGGAGTCACTTTTTTATTAAAATATTTCTTGAGTTTTTCTCTAAATCTAAGGCGTGTTTAGTAAGACTCCCTTATCTCTTCATCCAACTCAACTATTTTATTAATCCTAGCTTCATAGGGGTTTACCTCTTCATCCTCAAGTTGTTATAGGAACTGATAAGAAACTTGCATATGCAAGGGTAGAAGATCCTAGACTCCATAAACTAATTCAAATGGACTCTTTCCAGTGGCTCTTTTGGCAAATGATTCTATCTTCCCATAAATAAAACTTTAACTTCTCACCCCATTTCCTTTTATTAACCTCCAATGTTCTTCTAATTATCTTAAGCAAATTCTTATTTCTTGATTCAGCTTGACCATTCCCTTGAGGATTGTAGTTAGATGCATATGTCAGATTTATCCCATATTCTTGGCACATATTTACCAATGGCTTAGCTCTAAAACTCATTGCATTATCAAGCAACTATTTTTGTAGGTACTCCAAACCTACAAATTATATGATTTAAGATAAAATCCATGAAAATTTGGTGATTTTATTTTTAGTAGGGATAGCTTCAACCCATTTGGTAAAATAATCAGTGGCCACTAGTATCCATTTGTTCCCTACACTTGAGGGATCTGAGATCTCTCCAATAAAATCCATGCCCCATTGTTTAAAGGGAGCTTCTATTGACACTAGTTATAGGGGTATAGCACCTGAAGCTTTCCTTCTTCAGGAGAACCTCTGGCAGCTCTCACATTTTCTAACCAACAAGGCTACATATTTGAAAAGTGTGGGCCACCAATAACCTTCCCTTAAGATCTTATGAGTGGTCACTCTTCTAGCAAAGTGGCCTCCACACACTCCCCCATGAAATTCTACAATTAATTTGGGGGCTTCCTCCTCTGTGATACATCTTAACAAAAACCCCTTAGGATTCTTCCAAGCCAACCCATAATCAATGATGATATACTTTTGGGAGGATAATTTGAGTGTCCTTCTTTGATTTTTATCTAGATGTCCTAGACACTCCAAATTTCTGAGGTAGAATATTATGTCCTTATACCATGTGGAATTGATTAATTTCTCATGGACATCCATATTTCCCTCTTCAACTTCATTAATTTGCATTACCTGTAGGTTACTCTCTGCCATCAATCTTGCAAGGCCTAAACCTCTAACCAACTTGGTGGTCTGTATATCCATATCGTACTCTTGTAGCTTGTTCACCCAGTGACATCTCTTGCTAGAAATCTCCATTTATGATAAAATGTCTTTGACCATAGTGTGGGGAACATAGGAGACAATCTTAGAGCTCAAGATATAAGGCCTGAAAATCTTAGTTTCTCTTACCAAAGAAAAGGCCTGCTTCTCCATGATGGTATACTTCAATTCAACCCCCTATAAGGATTTACTAAAAAATTCAATGGGCCTTTCATTTCCTTCTTCATCCTTTTGCAATAATACAAACACAATAGTATTTTCAGATGCAAAGGAGAATATCTGGAAAGCCTTCTTATAATCAGGGGCTACCAATACTGGAGAATTTTTCAATGCTTCTTTAATTCCAATGAAAGCTTGGAGAGCTCCTTCCTCCCATTTGATAATCTAGTCCTTCTTTAGCATGCTTGTAATGGGAATAGTCATTTCAACAAAGTTAGAAATGAATCTCCTAATAAAATTTATCTGACCAAAGAAAGACTGAATCCCTTTCCTAGTTTTTGGGACAAGAACTTTACCGATTTCTTCCACTCTTTTAGGGTCAATCATGACCCCCTCTTTTGACACAATGTGCCCCAAAAAATTTTCCTTTTGAACCCCAAAATGGAACTTTTTCGGATTCAATGAGATGCCATATTCTCTACATCTAATCAACATCTTCTCTACGTGACTCAAGTGATCACTTCTTTTCTTAGAGAAAATTGTCACATCATCTTAATAAACTACAATAAAATCATTGATGTAGCCTGAGAATGCAACATCCATAGCTCTTTGAAAATTATCCCCAAGCATTCATCAGACCAAAAGGCATTCACACATATACATAGGTACCCCATGGAGTTGTAAAAAATAATTTTAATTCATTCTGATGGCTTTACAACCACTTGGTTATACCCTGAGAACCCATCCAACGTAGACAACAACTCAGACCCAGTGACTAATTGCAGCATGTTATCCATATTAGGCAATGGATAGTTATATTTAATTGAGGCCTTATTCAAATTCCTAAAATCCACATGACCTTATGTCTCCATTTTTCTTTCTTACTAGCACTAAATTTTCCACCCATGAGGAATATATTGTTGGCTGTATTATCCCTCCATCCCTTAAATTTTTAAGTTCTTCTTGCATTTTGAGGGAGAGAAGTGGATTAATTGGCCTCTACTTTTTCCTAAATGGTTTAGCATCAGGTTCTAAAGGTATTTCGTGTTGAAAAAGATCCTCCCTATATGCTTTCAATTCTGAGTAAGACCATGCTAAGCAATCTTGATACTTTTTAACAATTCAACATAAGACTACTTTTCCTCCTTACTCAAATTAATTCCTAGCCATAATTTTCTAGGTTTTTCTTCAGTTCCTAAATTATACTCTTCCACATACCCTAAAGCTGAGATGTGTTTATGAACCACCCTTTCTGCATTATAAAAGTTGGACTCTAAAGCCACTAAACATCTAGGGATTATGTATTTACTAAACAGGGTCTCCTTCCTATCACATACTTCAACCATAGTTCCCAATTAATGCATTGATCAGTAAATTCTGCTACACTCTACAAGAACCTATGAACCTGGGCATCATCATCAAATACTTTCCAGTGTTTCAAACTATCAGGAACAAATGGTTTTGACAATACTTCAATATCATAATCGCAATAAGGAGAGACAATAAAAATTTCAAACCTAGATTCAAGAACTCGCCAACCTATCTCTTTGTAGCATTCTGATTTTTGTCATGATACAATATGTTAAATGAGTCAAACATTTCGATAAAATCCCACACCACATGATTATACTGTTTCATCCTTTGATTTTTTGTAGCATATAGTTTTCTAACTTGTTTGACCACTAACTCCGAGTCTCCTTTAACAACTATGTCCTTAATACCATATCTCCATGTAATTCTTAATCCCAAAATCAATGCCTCATACTGCAAAGTATTATTTGTGTACTCAAATTTAAGCTTGAAGGAGAAATTAAAAATTTCTTTACTTGGGATACAAGGAAAACTCCAACGCCATTGCCCAATTGGAGCACACTCCATCAAACATCAAAGTCCATGGAGTGCCAATTTGATCAAGAAACTTACTCTTACCAATACTATGTTCTTCAAAATCTACATACCCAACAAAATTATTAACATCAACATATATATACAAAACTTCATAAGTAGCATTATTAGGATCTTCAATTAGGTGCAACATCTTATTCTCCCAATACAACTTGACCATATTTCCCTCTACTGGTATGGTGGCGTATGACATATCCATTTGCACACTTCCGCCAACACTGGCAGCCCATTTTCTTGACAATAACATACCCCATTTTGTAGGGAAATCCATGATAACTACATTCATGGTCAAATACTTACCAGGGTAAGCTGCTAACTGCACTACCAATCCTTGAACATACCCAATCACCAACACCTCCCTTGAATCCATAGTTGTGCACTTTCCAAAGGTTGTTGTTACCTTGATGTTTAATTCATTCATTACTTCAAGAGGCATCACATTACATGAAGCCCCTGAATTGAACATACAATTGTGCACAAGTTTGTCCTTAATGATTAAGGTAGTATAAAATGGATCAACATCAAGTTGGGATTCAACAAGAGAAGTACCCAAATACACTTCAGGAGACTCTCCTAATTTTTCCAATGCCTGTGGCACTTCCAACTCTACAATGAAAGGAGGAGTTTCCATACTATTTACGTCCTTACCCGGGGACACTACTTCCTCCTTGAATCCCAAATACTCAAATTCCCTTTTCCTATGCTCAAGGATCCTAATAAATTCAACAATAGGTATAGTGAATTTAATTTGACTCAAAATCTGAGCCATATCATAAGGGGTATATTTGGGTAATACTTGCATTGGGAGGGAGAGTAATTGCTTCTTCTTGTGGTATGAGACTCTTCATGGCTTGGGAATGGACATGGGTATATGATTTATTGGGAATAGCTATACCCTTGTTAGGAATATCATTCTTGGGAAGATCTTTTGGGATATTAGTGAGAAGGGGATTTTTGGTTTGGGTTGTGGCCCTCCTCCTTTGATCAGTTCTACTTCTGAGATTGTATTCTTTTTCTTGAGCTACTACCGCGTTCATAAGAAGCTTCAGTCCTCCTCAGAAGGAATTCCTCCATCATATTTCTTAATCATCAAAGCCCTTAAGTACTCAAATTCATGATTAGGCAATTTGAAAGCTTGAACCATATCAATATCAACATCACTAGTAGAAGGAAGAGGAGAAACTGGTGGACAAAATCCCAAAAACCCTCAACCGTTTGAGAACTTATTAATTTAGTGGAGGAAACCCCATACCATGAATCATCAGGACATTCCATCATACAAACATCTCCAAAAGTGGCATCATCTTCAGGATCTTCACCCTCTTCACTTGGATCACACGAGAGGATGGGGTAAGAAACATCAGTCACACCTAGTCAATGACATGTGCCTCTTCAACCATAGACACCCTTGCAATCAATGGATCAAGAAAAGTTTATTTTCTCTCGAGGCTATTGTTTACTTCTTGACCCCATATGTCCCTTTCCTCTATCTTCATTTCTAAGCTCACCTCTTGGATGACCACCAAATCTATTCATCCCTTGAGGCTGATTATGGCCCTGAGAGCTCTTTCCTATTCCCTTCTCCACCCTAGAAAGTTTGTATGAAATTTCTTTTACTGCCCTTGCCAAGGTTTTAATAACTTCTTCTAGATCCACTACCTTTCCTTCTTGAGGCTTCTCAGGATTGATCAATTTAACACCCTCCCTCTTGGGAGGATTTCCTGCAACCTTGATATTATTCTCAATTTGCATTGTCATTATGAAAGCTTTCCTCAAATAATATGTTTCCTTCTTATCAAAGGCATCACAATATTTAATTAAGCAAGACTCGTCACTTAGTCTCAATATTACAGGTAGTCTATTTAAAGTTTTGTTGAATCTAGTGTTAAAGTCTTGAACAAGATCATTAGGGTTTTTCTTAATATTCTTGAATTCAGATAGAAGAAACCTTGGATCAGTTTTATTGCCATATTGTGCCTTGAAAGCATTTTTTAATGTGAGCCAAGAATTAATATAATTATCCAACAAAGATTTATACCAATCCAGGAATATTCTTCTAAAGTATGGATAAACATTTTTACATAGACATCCTCATGTTCGATCTCAAAATATTCCATGATGTTAACAAAAATCCTGAGATGCTGGTCACCGCTAATAGCATTATTTCCTTGAAACTTTGGTAACCTATTTCTTATATCATTTGGTATTGCATTTGGATATCCCACCATCCCCTGAAAATTTATGGGTGGTATACATTTACAACAAAGGGGGTCTAGGTGGAGGTTGAGCCATGTTATTGATGGGGATATTGACAACAACGGGGTTGAAAATGTTGGTGGTAGCTATTGGATTTTGGAATAATGGAATAGGATCTCCCAAGGATAAATCCCTTAATAAATCCCTCTCACAAAGTGAACCTTACTATCTTGAAACAACGAAAAGGGGATTGAAAAATACCTTGATGATTTGCAGAGGAATTTCCCTCACCAAAAAGAGTATGTAGGTCACCTTTGGGGTTGTGTATTTCAGAATGATCAGACATGCTAAAGTAATCTTCAACTAATGGCTGATCCAAATCAAGAGTAGGAATTATTTTTCTTTTTGTTTCCCGATTGCGTAACAATTTCTAGATTTGTATTCTTACTTGAATTATTTTCCCTAGTTCTAGAAACAATTTTCTAGTTGGATCTGACTTAAAGAAATACCTTCTTCCTTCTAGTTTTACAAATTTTACAACAAATTCTTAGAAATAGAGACTTAAGGTATTGGTATTTACCGAATTTCTCTGGGATGAATGAAGTCACCACTAAGATCTTGTATCTTATATGTATAAACCACTTGAAACAACTGGTTAATTGAATCTAAACACTTATTTCAACAAATCTTAACAAATCTCATCATCCTTTATCAACATTTACTCCTAGCTGAGTGAGATTTAATGGAAAGCCTCCTCAAACCAAGAAAATATCAAGCAATTGAATTCTGATTTAGCTTATTTTTGCAAATCCAAATAAAGGATTGAATATAGATCATAGATTTACATTCAAATATACTTCACATGTTACCTGAGGTCAATATTTATCTGTATTTACACAAATAGTCCTCGAAAACGGTATCAGAGTGGTGTTGGTACCCAAATCGGTTCTCCCTTTGAAGTCAAGAAGCATCAACAGGATAAGTGGGATGCTTAGAGAAAGATAGATCAAAATTTGAATCGTTTTGTAGCCGGGGAGGGATCTAACTATCTCTTTGTTATTTGGGCTTGGGACAAGTTAGATAACATCATGCTAAGGGTTTTACCTACCATACTACTTTAGGTTTTTCCTTTAACCAGGGTGAGAGGACCCATTTTGTAACTTGTATTTGTAAGGGAAAATAATGGACCAACAATATTTGACTCTCCTTTTTAGGATATTGAGAAATAACCTTGAGAAGACATGGTCAATGTAACATAATATAACTCTCACGAGTTGTCACCCTAGAAAATGCAGATGTCTCCTAGACAAGGTTCAAGTTACTAAAGACAACAATAAAACTGGCTTGCTCCTGCATATTTCAAGTAAAGGATGGGTAAATTTAACAAATCTCCTTAGCATTTATGGATAAGCAGTGCAAGAAGGGGTGGTTCTTGTAGGATTTATCAGTTATGGATGTATTTTTTGGGGAATTAAGCAGGATAAAGTTGATTATACCAAATATTTGATAACTTTTAACAAATGTTGGAAAATGTGCCAGATGAGAAGATAAGAAAACTCCAAACAACTAACACTAAACCTTCAACCAGAAGATGTGCATCAATGTAAGCCCAAGAATACATGGTTTCATGCAATATTTGAGAATTAAAAAGAAAATATCATGCAAAAAAATCAACAAAACATCAAGAATCCCTGATCTATCACGCCTAAGATACACTCATAGAATTACAAACAACCTTACTTAAGAGAATGGAAGCATAGTGAATTTAAAACTGTTTATTGAATAATGAAATGAAATCTCTCCTCATAACGCAATTGAAATTACCATAGTTCTACCACATGAATGAAGTCATGTGTGATTTAGAGGTATTCCTAACATAAGATTACAACAGGAACATGAATAACTAATTTGAAATATCTCAAATTAAAATCGAGACAAAATAATGCCCATGATCAACAATTAACTCGAAATCATCAAATTCATCAACAAGGAAAAATTTTATTTGTAGTCTCAATGCTTGTCAATGGTTGTACACTTGCAACCATCTTGACATGATTCAATTTGAAAGATAAAGAAATTAACAAGTTTCTCAAACAAGTTCTTGGGAAAATGGCTTCTCTCAGTTTACACCTTTCTTTTCTAAAAATTTCAGAAAATTTTAACCCACCCCAAATGTGAGAGTATTCTTATTACATTTATATAATTTCACTCACTCACTTTTCAGTTTTTTCCACCAAAAACATGAGTCTCTAAGATAATATTCCTCTTTATATCATATAATGTAATTTATTGATATCCTCTTGAAAATATCTCATCTTGTCTTGTCAACTAGAAAAGTAGGGAGCTAATCATGTTTTTACTTTCTTAAGTATGGTGGGGCACCATGTCATTCCTTTTGACATTGTCTAATAATTTGATTCCTTTTGGCATGTAAGAAACTCCCTTTTGATAATTCTCAGGTGCTTCCATACAACTTGATGTGACATATAATCCTTTTCACCTTTTGAGAATCAACCTCAAGCAATACATACTTGTGTTCGTGCCTTTCGAGTGGATGAGTATCCTCACATGGATTATATCACATCAATCAAACATCTTCTGTTGCATAGTGCCAATCTCTTTCAAATTTATTCCCTTCGTGTGAGCTGAATAAAAATCTTCTTTCATCGAAAGCAAGTGATTCTACTCAACTCATCATTATAAATTCAACTCTATTTTCTCACCAATATGCATCCCTTTTCCAACCTTGAAAGTGAATAATCATCATAGATCCCCTTATTAGCACAATGGAAAGTGTGGTTGTAGCAAACAGTTTGAAGGAAGTTTCCTCGGAAGATTTAAACCAAATCTTTGATTTGACTAGTCCAGATGAAGCCTTTTTAGGGCCTTATTTGACATTATAGACCCAAGGGATAGTAAAGGGCCCTTGACATATTAGAAATTTTGGCTCTCACTCCTTTTGAGATTGATCAAGATCAATCCTATCTTCTTAGCCTTCCAATCTATGTATTACCATATTTTTTGGTGGGAACATCAAAAATCTCCTAGAAGATTTGAAGAAATTCTGGATTGAAAGAAGGCCTGTTATGACAGGGGTGATTGAGTATAAGTGTCCCTTCTTGTGTGATGAAAAATTCATGTTGATGGATATTCCCAAGGAGTCCTACGTGCTCTATGACAAGTCCTCCATTGATATTGTGCTGTCATTCTCATAAAATGGATGAATTGGAGTAGAGAATCATTTCTCTGGAAAAAGGTCAAGCAGGACCTGTGCCATCCCAACCATCCACCTCACCAACACCATCCTCAAGAAGGAAAGGGGGAATCAAGTTCCCAAACCCCAATTTTCATTTTGGATGAGGAGGAAGTAGAACCTTCATCTCCTCAATGCTCCAAAGCATCATTATCTTCCACTAGGGAAGGAAAGGGCAAGTCCACTTTTTAACATTCCATTTTTTCAGTGTAACGAGATTCTTTAATGAAGAAAACATTATCAGGACCTCGACCTATTCCTCTACTAAGAGAGTGTCCACCCTTCATTAGGTGTCACAAGGGTGGGTCTAGTTCTAAATATCTTGCTCCACCAGGTCCAAGGGACATAATTCTTTCTCTTCTACCCACTTCACAAGCTCCTCCTCAGTCTACTCCCAATCAGTCCATCCCGTATAAGGAAAAAGGGAAAACGACGTTCCCTACAGGTGGTTCAGAAATTTTGGACTGGGTATCTTCTTATCAGAAGAAGATCAAGTTGGGGAATATATGGGATGGTCCCAGAATAACCATTGAGTCATTGATGGATACAGGATGTCTCGAGAATCAAGGGGCGGGTCGATTGTATTTATTTAGACATGACTCGGGGTTCAAATGCATTCATATCAAGGAAGAGCAGGCTATTGAACAAGATTCCTCCACTTGGAGGAGATTTAAAAGTAGGAGTAAAGGATAACTGAGTGTTCTTTCTCTTCTTGTGTCTTTTCTTCCAAATATGTATACAACTTTCTTCATTATGGGTTGGGGGCCCTATAGAACCCCGATTTTGATTTATGTCTAAAATTGCTTCTTGAATTATACTCAATTTTCATGGAACAAAGATAATTGTTGTAATGAGATAAAATAATGATTCAGGAAAACAAGCCTAGGATTGTTCTTCAGTCTTCATATGTGCATCTTTATCTCTTTTGTCATGTAATTTTCCTCTGTTTTTGTATTCAGAACTTCTTGGGCTTGACATCAACATTATTTGCAAAAGAAAACCACCACTATGTATTCAATGGTGTCCTTTCATGTGTTTGCTTCATCCTTTAATGTATCACATATTTTCAAAAACCTTTTGTGGCTCAACCAGATGAGGTGACTTGTTTGATTATGATTCACGACCTACCTCACATTGTTACCTTAGTTTTTGTAGCACTACTTAGAGTAGCGCAGCTCTGGATATCCATCCACATGGTCTCTACTTAGTTACGTGTAACTTTCCTTCCTTCGCATACATTTTCCCTATTCAAATTGCACTTGGGTGACACATGTAGGATTATGTGCTCTTTCCCTTTGTTTTCCCTTATCAGCTTGTCGGGATTACTCTACCACGCTTAAGCCACATGTTTGACTCTCGCAATTTGAAGGCTCCTTATTTTGTTGTGCTTTATCAAAGGTGCGATAGAGGGACATATGGACAATATTATTTATTTTTACAATGGTGTTCCTTACTACTGATTTTTCCCAAATTTTTGTCTTTAAATACCCGCTAAGTCATAGAAGATTTTTAGTCGTAGTTTACACCTTTGGGACAATGGGAAACATTCGAAAGGGATAAATCATAGGGATTCTTCAGTAACGACACACTATCACAATCCTTGACCAAAAAATAGGATCAAAACCCTAAACTCAAAGCTTTCAATCACTTTCATCATGACTATATCTTCAAATACACATTTTTTATACAAGCAAACCTGTCGAGTAAAATTTTTGAAGGAATACTCTTGATAAAGGGGTGAGATCAATTTGAGCACTAAAATTCTTCTCTACACTTATCACTTCTTCATTTCTCTTCTCAAATCTTCCCTTGACTCCTCTATACTCTTCTTCCACCTTCTCTAGCTCACTCACATCATCCTCATCTCTACAAGTCATAATGAGCTATTACAATGTACTTATATACTTGATACTTAGAACAAACACATGTCAACTAAGACCATTAATTTTGATCATAGGAAATACAAAAACACATATACAACATCATATAAACACCTTAGAGGAAAAATTACATCGAAAATGGTTACACAAGCATGAAAAAACACACTTCTCTTCTAGGCTCAAAACATGATCTTCTAGCTCCGACAAATGCACCATGAACACAAAGAGCATGTAATAGATTTGTAAAGGATCTAAAAGCTTCACATAAATAAATTATAACCTCTTAGAACCACCAAGTATCTCATGAACATCTACAACTTCCACCATCATCATAGCACACTCCAAACAACAAGTGCCTTGAGTTAGGTTCCATACACCCGTAAATTAGTCCTAAAAAGTGAATGAGTTCACATAGAAAAACTCATCATCAAGGCTCATGAAACATATGGATGGAAATATCTTGAATTATATTATTTTAAACAACTCACTTTAACCTACAAAAAGAGTACAAGAAAATCAACCACTTCAATCTCTTAAACATGTCAAGTGGTAATTACGATTCAAGAACCGGTCTTGAGGAATATCACTTCAAACACCTCCAAGGCCACTTCCAACCACTAAAACCACTTGGAATACTTCACTAGCATACATGAAAACTTTTTAAGAATTTATAACCACATGTCACATGGAAAAAACCTACCAAGCACACCTATTTCATGACACCTCCTTAAGAATCCCAATAGGAGTAATTGGGCCATTAGGGATTAAGTAGTAAATCACCTCTCCAAATCACTAAGAATCCTCAAAAAAATTATATGAGAATACTACATCTTATCTAAGACCATAACATCATGCTGCAAGATGTAAAACTTAAAAGCACACTTCAAACCTCCATGGCTAGGTTTTAGCCCTTAAGGCCAAAAGTGGTAGTGTAGCTTTGGAGACCTATATCAACAATTTCATCCACACAACAAGCTTGAAAATTTTAATGGCCACTTATAAAATCTCCCAAGGAATCTGGAATAGTTCATTTTATTTGATGAAGCCTCAAAATCATCCTTGTACCTACAAATATCTTCAAAATAGAGGTTTTTATCTATCTTCCCAAACAGACTTGGAACATGAAATTGATTAACTAAAATGTGGATTTATTAAGTTAATATAAACTAGGAATAATAGTAAATAACAATAAATAAAAACAGTAAATAAATATGGAAAGTGACCCAAACAACTAGGCTAATGAAAATAGAAACCCTAATGTGTAAGAAGAGTAAGGAAGTGACTTAGCTGATTTGCAGGCTGATTTGGAATGTGTCGTAAAATAAACTAAATATTCTGGAAGTAGGAATGAACATGCATAGGTCCCAAAAAGGACAGATCTGGGTTATTTAACTAGACTTGGGTGTTTAAGATAAGATCGGGTGCATGTGGGTGCCCTAGTCTGATTTTTGGCACCCTAGTTTGAAGAGGAGGTCTAGAAACCAGATTTACAACGTCGGAAAACAATGTGAAATCCTCATTTTTTTGTCGTGTGTAATTCACTACTCTGTGCAAAATGTTGTTGATGATCAACAATGAATAATAGACTGTTAAACCCAAAACAAGCATCAAAACCTAAAAATGTAAATGTAAATGATGGGGTCGGATTTGTCCTTAGCGGCCACAATGGTGGACTTACTAACTAAGTGTTGCACTATATTTCAAACACAAATGTAGTTATGAGTGTGTGTGTGAATTATGACCTTGGTGCTCTTATGTCGGTCAAACTTTGTGAAGTAGCAAGCTATAAATATGTGTAGAAAATGTAATAGAATAGTGGATGGAATAGAATAAACTTCCCTCATATGCTTGTGTGATGCAGATGAACCAACATTGTCCCTTGTGATGAAGCTAGATGGATGCAAATGATCTCTAGATGCCTTAGATGGATGCAACTCTAGGTGGATGATAGTAGTGACTAGTGCTTGGTCCCTCATTATGGACTCATAACTTTGTATTTATATGGTTCTCTTGTTCTAATTTCGTAATTAACCCCGAAGAGGCCGACCACCAAAAAGATAGAATGTTCAAACAGATATAAAGTGCCCAAAAAGTGGTGGGAAAGTGTAAAATAGATCGGGCATCTCGGTGGGACCAGGGTAGTTGTGGGTGCCCCATTACTAGCCATGGTTCCCCAATCAAGGCTAGAATGATAGAAAATGCTAAAAACAGATTGGGCATGTATGCGGTGAAGGCCATAATGACGAAAAAAAACAAAGTAAAATGGCCAAAATACGAGGGTTAATTAGTAATTTCTTCACTCACAAACCATATGAATAGTAGTATGATACCAGGACTAAATAATGCCCAAAGTGTGTGATTTAGTGTCTACATTTTCCCACACTTTATGTTGGTGAGTAGAATTCTCAGTAACATAAAGTAGATATAGATGTGTACCTGGTGTTGATGTAGATTGATGTAGAAAATGTGCCGAAGGACTAGACAAAATGTGGAGTGAAAAAAAGATGATGGAACGTGGAAACTAAAGATTTAAAAGAGAAAAAAGTGATGAGAGTGAACCTAGGGAAGAAACGCGTGTGTAATTATTTATGTGTAATGTACCTGCATGGTTAGTATGGTGTGTGCTACCACAAAGTGTTGTTGTTGTTGACTTCTTGCTTCTCATACGAGTTGGACCTACAAGGAGAATATGATCAAGAAGTCAAATACACATGTATATATGTAAAAACATATGTATATAGTAATGAAAATACTAAAATGAAAGTATGAAAAGTGTAAAAGGAACATGTGCACCTGATCGTGATGAGAGAAAAGGGTGTAGAAAGAGGATATCCTATCCTGGGTTTTTTGGGCGATCCGATGCCATAGGCTGAAGAAGTGTAGGGAGGAATTCTGTTGTATCCTCCAACCTATAACTACTTCCCTGAATATGTGTGAAGAGATCTTTGTAATACTTGGTTTTTAGGTGGGCCACTAGCTAAAGTAGTGTAGAGAGGAATTTTGATGTATCCTCTAACCTGTAACTGCTCCCCAAAATGCTAAGGAAAACCATGTCCTGTAAAATCTTCTATGTACGGGGTTTGTAGACTAGTTTGAACCCACTCGTTGTATAACCCATAATGCCAAGGAGGAAACTGACTAAACTAAACTGGTGGAGAAGTGATGTGTAGTATGTAAAAATCTGAATGATGTCCCCCTTTTTGGGGGCGCATGCGAAATTGATGAGAACATTACTCCTCTCCATGAAAACATTGACCACACTCAAGTTGATCACAATCCTTCTTCTTCTAACCACTTAGTCCATTCTTCTCCATCACACTTGCCTTCACATAATGTCCAGGTGACCTACTAATTCACCATTACTACTTGGAAAGACCCAACCATCCCGCTCACATGACTCACACCCATTCCCTAAGTGTGTTAGGTCCTCTTCCATTGTTCCTAGGGTGACTAGGGAATTGAAGAGGGTGAAATTGGAGGTAGAGGAGGAGTTGGGGGATCACTCATACTACTCTTCCATCTGGTCCTTATGAGTATGTAGAGATGATGATGGAGACTATAACACCATTGCTTGATCTTACTAGAGATGACTAGTATTGTATCATGATATGACTTGTTGTTTTCTATTTTGGATATGGATTTGATCAAATATTTTTAGTACTTAACAACATTTTAGATTTTTACTTGATGACATATGAAAATTCGGTTTCATGATCTTAAGTATATATTTGGTATGATTGATGGCAGCATTCTTGATTACATGTTAGATTATGTTTTGATGATCATTTTTAGATGTGATGGAGTATTTATGTTTTAAATGAATTTGAATGTTGAATGGTTGTGTTATGTATTTTATTTGGTGTATTAATATTAGGTGGGCCCCCTTCCCTTTCTTGTCTCATTCCTCAATGTTTTAAAGTCATCTTTATTTTAAAAGAGATAGTTACTTGAGTCCTTTCACTTGATATTTAATAAAATATTATAAAGTCTCACTTAAAATAAAATGTAATATTTTATTATTTAATTTAATTATTTGGAGACAAATCAGTTGTAACTAATTTTTCAAAGGGAAGAATTATAAAAGGACTTGGAGGACACATTTTTTATGATGAGAAATCAGGTATTGTAGCAATTTGTGAAGCTTATTTCATAAGGAATATTTCTGTGCAAATGGTTTTCTGAGATAAGTGATCTTATAGGTGTTATGATGACATTGTTTTGAGGTTTGAGTATGAAATTATGATACAACAGGTATATCTAATTTTAATATTATTTTACTGATATTATGATTTTATTATTTTTTATCTCATCTAAACTGATTGTAGATTTGATCTGTCAGTATCGATAGTAGGCCATGAAAGAAATTTTCATTTCAATATTGAGATCAATGTAGATTGATATCCATGTTGGATTTTTTATTGGATCATGACTCTTGTTAGACGTTGTTTTAGAAACAATTTTACATTTCAAAAATATAAATTTGTTTCTCTTCCATATGTTCATCTTCATTTTCATCTTAGAAATTGTGCAAATGTGTCATATTTGTGAATAATGTGTTTATTTCCATCGCTTTTGTTTGTTGTTTTAGTTTTGTCTCCAAGATCATTACATCACTTGATCAATAAATTACAAATACGATATCATTAAATCATCACTTTTAATTTTCACCTTTTTAAGAGGTTGTCTAATAAATAGACTTCACTTTGTCAGATAAATGTTAGATAACAATTTCTTTGTTAAGGGAATCAATCTTATCAATAATTGATTCATTATTTTATATGAACTATGATGGGAGATTATTAAGATACTTAAATGATCTCATTTTCATATCTAATTTATTAGTAAATGGTCTTGTTATGTCCTTTTCTTGTGTGTTTATGTATTTATTTATTTTGTTGTTATTTGTATATCCCCTTGCTGCTAGAGGATAGAAATTTTCCTAGAATCTTAGGCTGGTCTACGATCAACCTATACTTAAACTACCCACGCTTAATCTATTCTTAATTTTCTTCATGATTAAACTGGTCTGATTCCAACTTGACCTTTTGCATTAGGTGAAAGGGTTGATTAGTTTTTGGTCTACTATTTATCGACAACATAAACATCATTATCTCTCGATCAATGTTGCAACTTGAGAAGATAATTGTAGCTCGGGTTTTCTTTTATAAGTTGGATCACGAACATGGTGAATACATCATTCACCCTGAAAAAATGGTGATTAATTTCCTTGAGAGTGAGTTGAGGATACCTTTCAAAGGTCGGTTATTTTTAGAAACATTTAGAGTGAAAGTTAGGCCTTTGAATTATCTTGTTATTACTAGAGTTTACACCAAATATGAGGTCATCATGAACTTTCTTGTAGCGGGAAACTAGAGAAATGAATGGGGAATGTTGTCACTTATGGTTTCCCTCGGTGGAAATGAGGATGAATTGGGCCATCCAATCCTAAAAATCCTTTTTCGTCTCTTTGCACATTACCATATTTAACAAGATGATAACATATGAGTAGCCCTCATGGAACTCACTTATTGACAAGGTTTTTGGCATACGAGATGGTTTCCTACCTTGTCTTATCCATGAAGCTGTGTTGGGCCTCAAAATATTGGCTAAGTACAAGAAGGCATATGGGCACACGGAGCCTATCTCGAAGAAGGGCATGCAAGGTAAAGGCGCACTGAACAAAGTTTTATAAGGGTTTAGTAGAACCCAAGGTGTGCGTGCAAGGCAAAGGAAAGGGTTTTAGGACTTAGCCATATTTGGTGTTTAAGGAAGCACATGAGAAAAGCATGACCTGACTGAGCATGCAGAGTGGATAAGGTGCCATCCGGAAACTCGATGGTCAAGGAAGGAATATTCCATGTGATGGAAGGATCTAGAAAGACATCATTGCAGAAAGTGGAGAGCTTGGATGGGAAGAAGCATGCTCCATTGAAGGACCACATGGACACTTGGAAACCGATCTATTACTTTAGGAAGGCATGGTGGTGGATGCTAAAGATATATATATAGAGATGCTCGGGTAGAAGAAAAGCGCAACAAGAGAGATGACAAGAGAAGATGTCAAGAGAGGCATCAAGAGAGATATCAAGAGAGGCAGAGAAGAAGAAGAGGAGAGGCAAAGCTCTGCAAAAATAGTAGTAGATTTTATGGGTTAAGGTTCTCATTAGGAGGATAGTAGGAGAGATGGCATATCTAGAGGGATGGGTCTATGAACATCTTTGTAATCTGGAAAACATAGTTTAGGATTCTGATGTATAAATATTATCTGCATTAAGACAATTGGTATGTAATGACCTTAAGGAATGTAATGTGGTTACTGAACATAGAGTAATATGAATATATGGCTTTCTTTTAAAATATATACATTTGTCATGGGTATAAACCCTAGTGCATTTTATTTATATTATTAGATCTGTTATCTGTTTGATATTTTCCTTGTTATCTGAATGAATGCACAGTTCTCTCCCTCCTTGCATCTAAGATTTTGTTAGTAGGGGATGTATTCTCACAAAAATACATAAAGGAGGGGCTTGACACTCGTGCGTGCCTCGGGTGAGTGCCAAAGGCTCTGCCGAGTGATAGGTCGACGCACATGAGATTAGGACTGTTGATCTAAGGGCATAAAAATGACTACAACTTGAGTTTGATTCCTTGAAGGTACGATTCACACTTTTCCCATTCAAGAGATGAAAACTCTTTGGAGATTATGACCATATTGTTATTAGTTGGAATATGCATACACTGCGAGATGTCCTTGGGTGTAAGCACTGTGAGAATGGAGTTATCATCCACCCTCACTATTCTAGAGTCAGGACCATAATGTTGAGCACATGATAAGACCAAGCCTCCTACTACAAAGAATCCCTCGTGAATTTTTTTGTTCCATGGGATCTTTTGGTCCTTCGAGCATCCTTTTTTAGGTCTTCTAGATCCATGTGAGTGACATCACTATCACCCACACCTAGATACTCAGTAACCAAGGTTGAAATAAGCTCCATACACAAGAATTTAAACTTTATGTTTATAGAAAACAACAATATGAGTGAAACCAGAGCTACTAACAACTTTCTGCACCAAAATTTGAAACTTTCTATTTTTAACGGTGGGTTTGGAAATTTATTTTTCGGAATATGTGTAAATTTTACACATAACTTGTTTTATGAAACTCATAATTCATGTAGGATACTTCCTCTGATGAGGATTTTTATTTTTAGAAATTTTTATTTTTAGACACATGTTTTTTCCCAACCTACAATTTTTATAAATTGGCCCAATTGATCTTTTTTCATGTTCATTCTTGTTTAGGATGTGTTGAATGTTGAATGTTTGTTATTTCAGAAACTTGCTATTTTTAGAGTTTCATTGTTGATGAAGCCTATAATCTATTGTGGAAAAATATAGGCACGCTAGCACATCTCGAAGCTTGATCGAGCGCTCACTGAAGTGTGCAAAGGTACTAGGCCCCTCTTTAGAGTTTTTGTGTAGGATGTTAGTGTGATGATGATAATACATATTCAGATCCATAACTAATCATAAACATTTCACAATGCATAAACCAGATCTAGATCTTAGGGAATCATGAACTAAACAATAACTATAATAAGGCTAACCATACAAGAACCATATTTAGTTATGTCTAACACCATTATCCAGCCAATATACTCCATTGCATTAAAAACTGTAAAACACAGAAGCTTCTTACACTATAAAGTATCTCCATGAGTCATGCACACATTAAGTTCAACAACATAACTCTATAATAAATTAGTCTCTCTAAACTACATAGTTCAATACATATTTATAGAGGTGGAGACTTGCCCTTCACCGCCCATGCACTTCTAAAAATAGGTCACATGTTGATAATAGCCATGTGCCTTTATAATAGCATGCACACATGTAAGTGTTCTAATAATAGATGTCCTATAGTTAACTCTAAGAAGAAATCATATTATTATTTTAAACCATACATGGTGCTTAACATCCGCTTGTTCCCAAAATAATATTGCATGTAGCGCAAGTCTTCATCTCTATGTGTGCTCCGCACGCTATCTCCAAAAATAACCCTATCCATAAAAATGGCTAAGTCCTGAACTAAAGTGTTATGGTGCGCATTTCATTCCCTATCTTCCTGTGCCTTCAAATGCACCTTGTTCCTGCATGCGCATCCTTTGTGTGTCTTCTCTTTAGAGCAACATTCTGTCTTCTCAACAATTGTTTAGAGCATATGCTATTTTTAGTTAGTGGACTTACCGGTTTTGGATTGCAATGAAAGCACCGTCATTGTGATCTATTTTGCATCAAGATATTGTGCTCCAATTTTCATCATTTTTGTCTTTTGAATCTCTTGGAAATCAAAAAAACAATTCCTTGGGTTTGGTTTTTCAAATTGTTGTATCAAAAATCAAGGGAATCATATGATATACAACTATAATTTTCCCAAAGGTGTTTTGGAGAAGGGAAATGCGGAAAAGTTTCATCGAATCCGGTTTCAGTTAGTGAGATATGAAGAATTGTTTTTTGGAGGCTATGGATTTTTGGAAAAAATTAGACAAAGCATCTCGGTAAAAATTAATTTTTCAAGATATTATAACATAAACAATGGAGGGAGGTTGACCTATGTAGAGAAAATGAACCAAAATTATGTTTGAAAACACTTTTATAGTTCCATGTTAAACCATAGATCAAGCTCGGGTTAAGTGAGAGTTAATGTGAGGTTATAAAATAAGGTATAATGGTGCAATGAGGACATAAGGAACAATAGGGGAAACCAAGTGTGCCCTAGAGAAATATTGAGACAAGTGGTAACATGGGAGTGACTGTGGATGAGATGGAAGGGCTATAAAATCACTTGTAAAACTCCGTAGAAAGTCATATGAGTGTACTGGGGTTGATTATGAGCATGGGGCACACTTATTATGTCACATTTGTCCCCTTGGGGACATGGGGGACATCAGGGAAACAAAAATGTGCCTTAGAACAAGGTGTTGACATGTGACATGGAAGAAATTTGGTTAAGTATGGATTTATAACTTCTCCCTCACTCATACCCACCTTGAGTCAGCTTAGACTCAACCCAAGTAAACTTAACTACATGTGGAGGGTTTAAGAGCTATAAAATGTCATGGGGTGTACATTCTTGTCCCTCTTGTCCCCTTGGACAATGGAGATAATGGGGACATTAGGAAAACAAATATAATTGGTGTTATAAAGTGTGCCTATGGGAGGTGTACGAGGGCATAATTTTTTATCCCTCATGTCCCCCATGTCCCAAGGGGAATAGGGACAATAGGAGCTCAAAAGTGCACCTTTTCATTAATGGAAAGCCAAATTTTACACTAGCTATCTGAAAACTTATTTCTTTCACTTGAAGGCTTAGGATGATGTTTGGGGTCAAGTTTTATATGAATTTGACTCAAAAATGCATTATGCGACAAATGGAAATGGTTTCAAAACTTTAAACTTCCTTTAACTAAAAAAATGTCCCCCTTTTGTTCGGAGCAAAGGTAGGCAACTACATTATTTGGAATGTTTTAGGAAACCACCAAACCTCATATCAAAATTAATGATCCCACCATGTAGATACATATTCAATATTCATGGTACCTCCTTTTTTTTCTTCCTAACTCCTTACGGATCTACCGAAATCATTAGGGTAAGTTCAAGTTTACTTTGAACCTGCTCATTCCTTACACATGAAAACCTCGTTTTTCAAGTAAACTATCTCGAGAATGGTAAAAATTCCCTAAATCTTCCTAAAATAATCCCAACACATTTAAGTATTTCCAGTACCACTTTTTAATACTTAATACCTTTCCATAACTCTTCCATAGATTGTACACCTGCTCCGAAATGGCCAAAATTAGCCTTTCTAGGTTTTCAAGAAAACTAGTCTTATCTTTGAACTTCACTACATGGAATAAAGGAAATAATTACACCTTGTTGTATGTTGAGAAATGTTCACCATATGCGTTAGGACCATTTATAAGGCTAGGGTGATAATTTCAAGGGGTCCATATTGGCCGGGATGAAGACTCGGGAGGATTGGAAGGTAGAATTTTCATTATGGATAAGTTAACATGTTTTGAATTTTACATTTTAGGTTAGAAATTTTACATGACAAAGCACCACTAAACCAATTAATAAAGGAGGAAACAAGGATACATTTCGATGGGATGAGGTGCAACAAAGATATTTCAAAATTTTGGAAGAAATATTATGTTTGTCCCTTGTTATCTCCTTACTTGACTTGCATCAACCTTTCGAATCGATGACATATGCATTTGAGTATGCCACGAGATCAGTTATCATGCAACATGGACACCATATTGCATATCATAATGAAACATTCAATGACACATTCAAGAAGTACCCAACATATGATAAGGATATTTATGCCATTGTCCAAGCCTACAAGTAATGGAAACACTACATTATGGGAAAGGAAACAATCATCCACACAGACCATAGGGCATTGGAGTTCCTTCAAAAGCAAAGCAAGCTAAGGAATTCCAGATACCAAAAGTGGGCCACATACCTATAATAGTTCCACTTGATAATAAAACATAAGAAATGATTTACCAATTTAGTAGCAGATTGGTTGAGCCACCATCCAATTGCAGCCCTCAAAACTATCCTTGACCTCTATGGACACGAGACTTGTAGTTGGTGTACTTTGTATAAGAAATACCCTAAATTTTATGATACATATCATGCCCTCTCGAGGAGGAAAGAATGTCCTTGATTTATATCTATAGGATAACCTCATTTTCCACATGTGACACATCGTGTGCCAACCGTTAAATAACAAAAGATGATATGTGAGGCACACTTTATCATGACAACTAGACAATTTGGCATGGATAAACATTGGTAGTAATTTAAAATAACTTTTACTGGCCCAACCTATAGAATGATGTGGTTAAGTACATCAACTCTTATACCTCTTGTGCAATTTATAAACAAACTAATAAAAAATAAGCATTTTATATACCATTACAGAAAGCAACCAAGCCTTAGGCCTCTATCTCAATGAAATTCCTCACAAGTTTACTAACTTAAAAACATGGAAATGATTGTGTTTTTGTTGTAGTTGATTGATTTTCTAAAATGGATATAATGATTGCTTGTAAGAAAACTATTATGATGAAGAAACTATTAAACTCTATTTTAGTCATGAGGCTAGTGTACGGAGATGGGGGACCAAAAAGTGGCCAATTTTTTTATTTTATGTGAAACTTGAATGCATTTCGAGAAAGTACGATCGAGTTACTTAATTACTAGGATTGGTAATTACCAAGCCTAAAATGTGAGCGCATTATAACGCATTTACACAATAACTTTACTAATATTTATACTTCATGATTTCTTATACGTTAAATTTATTTTAGTAAATATAAGAAATTAGGGTCACTCTGCACCTTATTCAACTAGTCTCACAACTCCATTTTTCATATTCTAACCCGGTCGGTACATAGGTATTTTTAGCATTTCAACATTCGGTTTAAATATTTTAGGGTTTAAATTCTACAATCGATGTCTATTTTGGGAAATAATATAGTCATTGTTTAGGTTTTGGGGCCTTTTAGAAGTGTTGGAGGTAATTTAGGAATATTTAGGAAAGGTTTTCTCATTCAAGGACAATCTTCTCAACAACGGGTTTTCTAGGTGCATGGAACAAACACTCTAATGGTGAAATCTAACTTCTCTGGATGATTTTGGGAGCTCCGTAAGGAGTTAGGAGGAAAAAAAAGGTAATGGAAATATATGTGAATCCTATACATACTGGTAACATCCATTTTTATCTAAGACTTGAAGGTTTCATGAAGAATTTTAAAATAGTGTAGTTGTCCCTTTTGGTTCTAGACAAAAATGGCCCTAAATTTGCAATATCTAGAGAGATGGTCACCACATGGTGATAGGTGAATATTTGTAAATGTTGATAAGTACCTCTTGGAATGGGTATTATCATAAATAGACTATTTTTTACCATGTGTAAGGATCTCATGAGGACAGGACCAATTTTTGTGAGTTAAAAACACCTTCCTAACAACCCAGGTTGTGTTTTTGAGTGATGAAACTTCTAACATGAAAAAGTGGTAAAAATGAGTTACCATGAGTTGAAAACATGTTTCTAAAACCTCAAGTGATAAATTAAGTGTTTAGAAACACTGTTATGAGATCTACATTGTGATGGGAATAAGATCTCTCTTCTAATTATAAGGAAAGAACGAGGATCACTCTCTTACTTTTCAAGGCATCCACAATTAATCATAGTGATCACAAATCAACTCCATGATGCTCAAACCATTTTTTGATTATCCATCACTTACTAAAATAGGTATTCACCATGTAGATGGAAGGATTCATCACTGAATGATATTTTTGTCATTTGGCCACCTATTAGACTGAAATTAGGTGGTTGTAATGTCCTTCCTCCTTTTAAGTGTGATCACACTACAAGGTTCAAGTGAGTGTTTAAGAACACTACCAAATGAGTGACATCAAGTGAAACTCAGATAATTTCTCATTCTTATATACATGGTGCTCTATATGAAGATCGTCCTCTTACCCCTCCCGGCACTGAGAATTCTCCTTAGATGGAATCAAATTCAAGATACTCATACACCTCTTTACTCATATGCTTCTAATAGAGATAAATGATGCATTGATCCTTTACACATGATGTTCATGAATGCCTCAAGTAGTTTGAACATCTCATCATGGTTTGTTCCTTGAAGATGTTTGAACATGATTACAAATTCAATATATGATGATCGTCAACTTAATCCATGAGCTTCCCATTTCACCTTTGAACATGATGACACTCTTTTTAACTTCTGAATTCACTTCCACGACCAAGATGTCACATGAGTGGAAATATGTATATAGTATCTGGACACATCTTATCTTTATTTCTCTTCATGGAAATAGGTTTCCTCCTCTATATGGAAGGATTGATCCTTGAATGAGACTTGAAGGAATGTTTGAGGGTGATATCTATCTTCTTGAACTCTAACTACGTTGAAGCACTATGAAAGACACTTCCTAAATTACAAGATGTGAACACATCGCCAAGTACTGATTAAGTTTTTAGAAACAATCTCAAGAGATATGCACCATTTGTGAGCTTAAGATGACTACCATCATCACTCATGGTGATCCTTTCTCATCATGTTCATGATTATTATTCCTTTGATGACTTGAATTTTAATTAGGTTCTTGATGTTTTAGATCCTTCACACACCTCATGATTCTACTAATTACACATGGTGTATAAGTGATTGTCCATTACACATTTCGATTCATATTTGTTTTCCTCTAAACTCATTCGGGAACTCCCAAAATATTCCATAGAAGAAAACATTCACCATTGAAGCTCTCATTCCCTACACCCTAAATACCCAATGTTGAACAAATGGATCCTGAATGATATTTTCTTTCCTAAAATTTCCTAAATTACTTGAGACAAGTCTTCAATTTGATTTAATAAAATCTAATTTTTTTATTTAAATATGAAAGCAATGACTACTATAAATGAAATACAATGAAATATAAATGTTTAACAATTTATTTAATTCTAATTATAGAAGGAAATGAGAGAGATAAGGTACTTACCTTGATTTCTCTTATCCCAAAGTATGTCTATGCAGGTTGAAGAATATGATGGAACATAAGCACAAACCATCAAAACGAGCCTCAATAAAGTGCGGGGAGGTAGAAATTCCTTGACATGGGTACTTGGGCAAGGAAAAGGGCACTTTGGGCACCCAAAACCTTTGTAGGGGCACTAGAGTTTGTAGAAAAGGTCATAACTTGGTTATGATCTGTCACTAGGGCTTCACACTTGTTTTTATTTGGTCGTATGTGGGTCACACTTGGATCGTCGAGGACCTATAAACACGAACACAAATATCCTCATGAAAAACCATCAAAAAGACATCAAATCATTAAAAAATAATATGTGAAATGAGGGGTTAGACTATCCTCGTTGTCACAATGGTGAACTTACGATTGAGCATTGTACTACATCTTAGACCCAATGTAGTTCTATGTGTTTGTGTGTGCAATAGTGCTCCTAGGTCATCCTCGTGCCAATGACACCAGGATAGTAGGTGATAGCTAGATGATTAAATAAAAATGTGGTTTTTTATTAAGTTAATCTAAACTAGGAAAAATGGTAAATAACAGTAAATAAAAGTAGTAAATAAATATGAAAAGTGACCCAAGCAACTAGACTAATGAAAATAGAAACCCTAATGTGTAAGAATATTAGCAAAGTGACTATTTGATTCACAAGCTGATCTTCGTGTGTCTTAAATAAATTGAATATTCTAAAAGCAGGAATGGACATGCGAGACATCTTGAAAATGATAGATTTGAGTTATTTGAATTGGTTGGGGTGCACGGGAGAGGATCAGAGCACTGTGGGTGTCTTGGTCTAAGTTCTAGGCACCCTGGTCTATGCAGGAGGTCCAAAAACTAGATTTTTAGGGTCAGAAGATGATGTGAAACCCTCACTTTGTATGTCACATGTAATTCACTACTCTTTTTTGAATTTCGTTAATGATCAACAATGAAGAATAGACTTGCAAAACCCCAAAACAAGCATCAAAGCTCTAAAAAAGAAAGATGCATATGAAGGGGTTGGATTGTCCTCATTGGCCATAATGGTGGACTTACTTAAGTGTTACACTACATCTCAGACCCAATGTAGTTCTATGTGCATGTGTGTGTAATCATGCCCTAGGTGCTCTTTTTCTTGTCAAACTTTGTGAAGTAGAGAGTTATAACTATGTGTAGAAAATGTAATAAAATGGTGGTTAGAATAAAATAAACTTGCCTCGTATGTTTGTGTGATGCAGATGAACCAACCTTATCCCTTGTGATGAAGCTAGATGGATGTAAATGAGCTCTATATGTCTTAGATGGATTCAACTCTAGGTGGATGATAGTAGTGACTAGTGCTTGGTCCCTCATTATGGTCTCATAACTTTGTATTTATATGGTTATCTTGTTCTAATTTCATAATTAAGCCCAAAGAGGATGACCACTAGACATATAGAATGCTCAAATGGGTAGAAAGTGCCCAAAAAGTGGCAGGGAAATGTAAAAAGGATCAGGGCACCCCGATTGGGACCAAGGCACCTGTGGGTGCCACAGTACTGGCCCGAGCACCCCAGTCAAGGATAGAATGATAGAAAATGCTAAAAATAGGTTGAGCATGTATGCGGTGAAGGTCAGGAATGACGATAGGAAACAAAGTATAATGGCCAAAAAAAGGGGGTTAATTAGTACTTTCTTTACTCAAAACCATATGAATAGTAGTATGAGACCGGGAATAAATAATACCCAAAGTGCATGAATTACTATCTACATTTTCCCCTACTTTATGTTGGTGAGAAGAAGGCTCGGTGACATAAAGTAGATAGAGATGTGTACTTGATGCTGATGTAGAGTGATGTAGAAAGCGCGCCAAAGGACTAGAAAAAGAGTGGAATGACAAAAATATGATGGAGCATGGAAACTAAAGATGAAAAAGAGTAAAAAGTGATGAGACTAAAACTAGGGTGGAAACGTGTGTAGTTGTTGATGTGTGTGATGTACCTACATGTTAGTATGGTGTGTGTTGCTAATGTTTTTGTTGACGCCATTGTTGCTGATTGCTTGCTTCTCATATGGTTAGACTGTAAGGAGAAGATGTTCAAGAAGTCAAATACGCATGTATATGTATATAAAAGCATGTAAATGTAAAATACATAAATGAAAAATGGAACATGTGCACCTAATCCATGATGAGAGAAAGCATGTAGAGAGGATATCCTATTATGGATTTTTGGGTGATCCAACGCCATAGGCCGAAGAAGTATAGGAGTAATTCCAATGTATCCTCCAACTTATGAATCGCTTCATTGAATATGTGTGAAGAGATATCTAATCTTGAAAGTTTTTGGGTGATCCGACACTGGCCAAAGTAGTGTAGAGAGGAAGTCGATGCATCCTCTAACCTGTAAATGCTCTCGAGAATGTTAAGGACAACCATGTCCTATAAAATCTATGTACAAGGTTGGTAGACTTTTTGAAGCCACTCGTTGTATAAAACACAATTCCAAGGACATAAACTAACCGAACTTAACCGGTGTAGAAGTATTGTGTAGTATGTAAAAACCACAAATGATGCCCCCCCTCTTTGGGGGCACATGTAATGTCACTGATAGGATAATGTGACCCCTAAAAAGGACCAACCACATAAATTATGATCTATAGGGAAGGTAATGCACTTGGTAGAATCCAAGGTGCACACAAACAGAATGCTAGCCAAAAACAAGTGTTAGTACAAAAAGCATGCATGTAGAAAATAATGTGTAAGCTACCAAGTAATATGGTAAACACACAAGAAGAAAAAGTAGACCGTCGAAGTGGGTTGCAAACATGGGAAATCACTCATGATGTCACAAGATACACAAGGCCATCATGGCCTCATAAAAACAAACAAATGTGCACACCAAACATAAGGAAAATCCCATGCAAACAAGGACAAGCAATAATAGACAATGTAACAAACAAGTATGGAAACAAATATCCTTGCATAAAAAGTGTTACATAAGAAACATCTGTTAGCATGTTAGAAACATAACGAATATGTCAAAAGTGTGTATAATCGAGTAATGAAAAGTGCTAAGTACAAAATGAAACCATAACACTGGAAGAGATGAATATGGATGCCCCTAGGGACTAATGTAGGGTGGTTAGAAGGTGAGCATCCATACTATGTGTAAAATACATGTATCTACAATCACAACTAAGAAAAGGTGTGAACGCGCATGTGTGTATGGTATAGATAAATGACATACAAGAGATATATCTAACATGTGTAATAAAGCAACCATGAACAAGAAAATTCAAGCAAGATTAAAATAAACCATGATATGCCATATGTTATGGATGGATGGAATGGAATGATTAATGGAATGATTAATGGAATGGTAGGAGTTGCGTGCCCTCCAAGTGAATGAAGTTGTATGTAATGAGGTTCATTTGGTTTTTCCCCTCAGTGATCAAGAATGAATAGTAAATGAGAGTGTTGTTAGTGCGGGATCACAACACCCCGAATGGCCCAGTGTGAAGTGGGGCATTTAGTGTGATTGCACAACATGGGACCATCTCTCAAGCTATGGGACTTGCAAAACTTGAGATGGACCTCCGGAGAAAGTCGGTTCTTGCTTCCTAATCTACCTACCACAAGCTACTCCAGTGCAAGAAGAACCTATTCTATCCTAATCTAACCATTCCAAGGGGAGAGAGAGAGAGAGAGAGGGTGAAAGAGCCTACACTAAGTGGTGATACACCAGAAAAGGAAGTGGTTGAATCACAGACCCAACCACCTGAAGTGGAGAGAGGTGAGCAGAGGAGAGGGTGGACAAGATGCACCACAGACCAAAGATAGATTTCACACAGACACCACTTGAAACCCATCAAGCATAACTCCTAGGACCTGCAACGAACATCATAGTATGCACAGAATACCCTGTAATGATGAGAGGTAAGAAAAGACAACAAAATGACCCAAGGATGGACAGATGCATCACAAAACAGATTCTATTGCTCCAAAATGTTACACAGTACATCATCAGTGGGAAAGAGGCAAGAAAAATCCATTACAGAGCCATGGGAGGAGGCTTAGACTCCACATTCTACCCTAAGGAAGAAAGAGAGAGGGGGTAGCAGAGAAACAATGACCAACCTTTTAATATGCCCCTTTGTTACAATATATAGGAAGAATAAGAGAGAGAGGAGGAAAAATTTGAATCCTGCTTCAACCACCTAGAGATACGCATTGAATCCTACTTTGAAATCTCAACCACTATCAATCAATGCCTTTCTCAAATCTACCCCAAATCTATCATGTCTGGTTCCCCGACGGATCAAATTGAATCAGATTTGGTAGTTGGAGAAATTGGGCTCTGTATTAATGGCCTAGAAGATGTTTTCTCATTTTTCACCCACCAAATCCTATTAAGAATGATATTTTATGTTTCCATGGCATAGAGGGTGTTGAGATGTTTCCAAAAAGTCCTCTCCCGCCCAAATATGAGTCTCCAGTCAAAATATATGGCCATTTGAATATTTGGGTCGCGGGCGCGCAATATTTTAAAGAGTTTGTCGTACCAGGTCCATGTGGCAACCTCACGCACTTGGAGATTCAGCCCCTTCCTTTCACATTTGAAATCATGTCAGACCGACATGTGGCGATTCCACGTTCTCCTTGGGCTTCTTTGTATTTTTCTTGAGTCTCTTTGCTTGGCGGGGCCAAAGTCTGACCCTAGACACGTGGCGACTGGCACTTGTTTGGAAACCCGCCCCAAATTTTACCTATGAAATAGCACCATGTTGACACTTGGCTCCCTCTCATTGGCCTACCTCTGCCTTAACTATTCAACCCTAACTCTATCCCTTTTTGGACTCGAGACACGTGGAAGGCCCGCGCTCATTTGAAAACCCGCTCAGGATTTTACCTTTGAAGGAGTGTCGTTAAGACACGTGGCACCTTCCGCCTGCACTCTATACTTAGTCATTTTGGGCCCGCTCTCCTTTTTGACCTCTATTGACCATTTTCTATGTGGAGGGCTGGCACAAGTTTGAGTCTCCGCCCCTTTGGATTTAATCTTTGGAGGTGCGTCGTTTGGACACTTGGCAGCTTCCACTGTCTCCTCCATACTTAGTCATTTTGGGCCCATTCTGAACCATTTACGAAGCCCAAAGACTTTGAATCTTTTACGTTTCTTTCCTTTGAGCCTCTGGTTCTTTGACACTGCTCGCTTCCTTCCCGACCCTACTATTCCATTTTAGAGCCTTCCTAAGTTCCTCCTTACTTGTCTATTGGATTTGAAGCATGGGCTCGTTCGATGAAACCATTTTTTAATTTCTTTTTGCACGGGGTCGTGGGTGATCTAATTTTTCTAGAGGGAAAAATATGGATAACAAGTGCATCATCAGGAAATGGTCAAAGTGTGTGTTGTGTCTAATGATCTGTGAGGAATGTGTATGTGTATTGATAATATGCGACCTAGAGATGATGTGTGCATGACCCTTATAACCGAAGAGTATATCATTACAAGATTGATTGAAAGAGTGATGATGTAGCCTAAAGTGTATATCACTACAAGATGAATAGAAGGAGTGGAGATGTAGCCTAAAATCATGTACCACTACAATATGAAGGAATAGGTGACCATTTAGCCTATAGCATATGTCACTAACCTAGGAGTCTTGCATGAAGAAAGAAATAATGATGAACGTGTAATGAGGATAAGGTCCTTGTGATTGGTAGAACCTCGGAAATCAAGTATGGACTAAGGAACTAAAGTGCATCCTAGGGTATCATGTACAACGTGTAGAAGATGATGTAGTATGTGTGATGATAATAGATGACCATATGATGTGTAGGATGTGTGATATGTAATATATAGGATGTAATGAAAAAATTTATAGATAGACTAATAGTGTGAAATGTGTGTTATGTGATGTGTATGATGAGTAGTATGTATTGCTAGATGAAATTCGACACATGTATGATGAGACTAATATGATGTATGATGTGTAGATGTGTAAATGTTAAAATGATGTAAACTAACTATAGAATATGTGATGTAATATGTGTGATGTGTGAATAGACACAGTGTGTAGTAACTATTGTGCAGTGTGTGGGGTTCATGTGTGGTATTCCCTCAACAGTCAACTATGAACCAAAGCACAAGAAAGTGTCATTAGGTTATGCTCAATTTAAGCATAGTATTTCTTAAGATGCATTACGTTGAGTGGGTTTTGAGCGGTTTTCCTAAAAGGGTGGCGAGGTGATAAACTCCACCACCAATTTTATCATTGATAATGTATGGACCAAGCCAATTAGGCTTAAATTTTCCTTTAAGAGGTGCCTCAACATTTGTATTCTTTTTATTCTCTTTTAAGACGAGGTCATCGATATTAAACTCTTGAGAATGAGTTTTTTGATTATATGCATGTGCAATGCGGGATTGATATGTGCGAAGATGTTTGAGTGCTTTGACACGATGCAATTCCAACATTTTGAATTCATGTAAGTAGTTTTCATGATATTCATTGTCTTTAAGGATTCCTTTAAGAGAGATCCACAAGGGTAGTATTTCGAGCTCAAGTAGGATATTGGCCTCATCACCATGAACCAAGGGAAAAGGGGTGGTGTTAGTAGGTTTATGAACGCTGGTAAAATAGGCCCATAAAGTTTAGAATAATTGGTTATGTCAATCGGTACTAGTAGAGTCAACGGTCATGCTCGAGTATTTTGACATTGGTTTTGTTGGTGGCCTCGGATTGGCCATTGCCTTGTAGATAGTAAGGGGTAGAAAATGATTTCTTTATTTTTAATTTGGCACAAAACTTTTTAACGTCCTTATTTTTGAAGGAATATCCGTTATCAACGATTATATTAGAAGGAACTCCAAAACATGTGATAATATGCATGATGAGAAAGTTACAAATGTCTGTACTAGTGACCATTCATGGGGAACCACAACGACCCACTTAGTAAAGTACCTCGGTAGCAGTAATAATGAATTTGTGTCTGCCGGTAGACTCGTGGATTGATCATACCAATGAGGTCAAATCCCCAAAGGGAAAAAGGCCAAGTAGGCGCAATGGGTTGAAGGTCATACGCGGGTGCATGATGGAGATTACCATGTTTTTGGCATTTTTGAAATGATTAACAAAGTTGAGGAAATATTGTTCCGTTATAGGCCAATAATACCCCTAACGTAAAAGCTTTTATGACATAGCCTTACCCAAGAAACGACAACCACATATGTTGTCATGAATCTGCGAGATGGCAGTGGGAATTTTTGCGAGTGCAAGGCAACGTAAGAGATGACCTTCAATAAATAATTTTTCCCAACAATAACATAGCGAGTAGCCTCGTGATGCAATCAACGAGATTTATGAGGTTGTAGTATGTCAAGGACAATTTTCTTATATAATTAATTGTAAATAGGTATGAATCATTCATATTTGTCTTGATTGTGCATTATGGTGCAAGATGCAATAGGTAATGTAGAGATAGAGGAAGAAATCTATAAGGGAAGTTCAAAGCCACTCTAGGGCTGTCCCTTTGCACGAGGGCCTTATCCTCTTGATTCACCAACATTTCTCCAGCTACCCTCTCGTGAATCCTATCCCACCTCCCTCTTCCATACCTCCCACCGCCTACTTTGCTCCCACTCCCCCGCTAAAAAGAAAGAATGAAGAGGCGGTCTCCAAAGCAAGAAAATCAAGAGCCTCAAAGCCAAAATACCGCTTCCCAACGAGTCCTAAGGAGCCACAAGGACTTAGAACTAGCTGAAAACCTCCTGCATATCAGCAGGCCGATGGAGGAGCCCAAAGAGGAGGAATTACTAGATAGGGTGGTCAGATTAGAAAAGGAGCTGCAAGAGCTCAAAGGGGCTATAAAAAACATGGAAAGAGTGAAGGGTAAAAGGATCCTTCAACGTGAGGACGAAGAGGGGGTTATTGGTGAAGTATTCAAGAAACTACAGTCCCTAGATGGCAGATTGGGGAATGCTAAAAGCCGAAATGACTGCATATTGTCTGCCCTCAAAAGCATCTATAATTTCATTGAGCAACATGTCCACAGTGTTTGCAGTTTAAGTGGGATCAATGAGGACATATGGGGCCCTAAAGAGAAAAGGGACATTGCAATTTCCCAAGCTGATTTACAAGACTCCTCTCAGGCCACTGCCATTGCCTTCTTCATGTCACTGCAGGCTATCAAGACCAAAATTGACAGAGCCATCAAGTAAAGGGCTGTTGTGATGCTATTTTTTGGCTACGATGCGGCTGTCATTGGGTGGTTCTGGAGCTATTTTGTGGCGGGGCTCCTTATGTTGTTTCTCTTTTGGTTCCTTTTTGATCTTGCCTTCTTTTTTCTGGATCTATGTACGTTTAGATCCTTTTTTCACCTATATTGTAATATTTGGCTGTTGAGCCTTCCTTGGTTGGCTATTTTTCCCTTCTCTGGGCTGCTTCTCTCATCTTTGCTATCTAGCTTTTGAGCCCTTTTGTATACAGGGTATAGTCCCTTCAAAACTATTTGCCCTTAATAAAAAAAAATGTAGAGATAGAGGGATGTCACAAGTGTGTAATTATAAATTTGGGTTGTTCATCGGTGATGTCTTGTGGGATTAGCAACATGACACTAATCATAGTGTATGCATGATGATTATCCTTGTGAGGAATAGTAGTGATAGAGTATGATTCAAATGTAGCTAAAATATATTTTATAAGGGTGTTATATGGAATCAAATACTTCTCCTTTGTGTTGTATGTATCATTTACCTGATTTATGACTAGATAAGAGTCAACGTGAATGCATACATTACAAATGAGAATCTTTTGAGTAGTGAGAAGGCCTAAAATAATTTCTTCGTATTTATAAATGTTATTTGTACAAGAAAACCCTAATCAATATGCAAAGGGGAGTGGGTCACCTTGTGGGGTAATGAAGACAATCCTAACTCCAACACCAGATCAAAAATGAGAGCCATCAAAATACATTTTCCATGTGTGTGGCTCAATAGTATAGGTAGTGAAATCATCATGAAAAGAATTAGAAATGGGTGATGCATCTGAGAGAGGTGTTGTAGCTAATTGATCAATTATAACTTTTCCTTTGATGGATTTTTGTGGTATAAAATTGAAATAAAACTCAATGAGAAGCATAACCCATCATGTCAAGCATCCTGACAGATGTGTGTGAGATAGTAAGTACCGCAATGGATCAAATTTAGTGATAATATGTACTTCATTGTTGAGAAGGTAATGTCACAATTTATCTGCAACAAAAACTAGGCCAAGACAAAATTTTTCAATGTAGTTATAGTTACATTCATAAGAAAGTAGGGTACGACTAATATAATATATTGCTCTTTCATGTTGAGAGTCATCATATTGTGCTAGTAAAGCACCTAATGCATGGAACGTAGTGGAAATATATAATAAGAAAGGTTGATCGGTTAAAGGAGGAACTAATACAGACGAGTTTAACAAGTAAGATTTGATATCATCAAATGCTTGTTGACATTGATCATCCCAAATGAATTTAGTATCTTTCTTCATGAGCCATGTAAATGGTTGAGTCTTATCAGTGAGTTGAGAAATGAATCTCTGAATAGCTTGAATTTTTCCTTGTAATGATCATAATTGATGCAAATTCTTGGGTGGAGGCATATCAATAATGGCTTTAATTTTGTTAGGATTGATCTCAATGCCACGTTGGGAGATAATATATCTCGAGGAGATTTCCCGTTATGACCCCAAAAACACACTTTTTGGGATTTAGACGTACATGATATTTTTGTAGTCATTTGAAAAGTATTCATATCCTTTGCATGGGAAGAACATTGTCAAGATTTATCCAAAATGTCATCTACGTAATCTTTGATGATTTTGTGAATATAGTCATGGAATATATGTGTCATTTCCTTTGATAAGTAGCTCCTACATTTTTAAGACCGAATGACATAACTATATAGAAAAATGTTCCCCATGGCATGGTGAAGGAGGTATTTTCTTGGTTAGTGGGGTTGATTTTAATTTGATTGTAACCCGTAAATCCATCCATAAAAGAAAGAATATCATATCCAGTTGTAGAATCGACAACAAAGTGTTGATATGTGGTAAAGGAAAACTATCCTTAGGACAAGCTTAGTTTAAATCATATATATCAGTACAAAAATGAACCCAAACATCTAGTTTCATTACTAGCACAATATTAGATACCCATTTAAGATAGTCAACAGTGTTAATAAAACTAGCGTTGAGAAGATTATTAATCTCTTCTTTAACTAGAAGTGCTATTGTGGGATGTATTTTACGGTTTTTCTGTTGGACGGGTTTAGCACTAGGGTTAAGGAAAATTTTGTAGATTGCGACCGATGGATCAATGTCGGCATGTCACTATAGTCCCATGTAAAAATATTAGAGAAATCATGAAGGACTTGTTTGATATATTTTTGTTCGGAAGGAGTGAGGGAAGCAGCTAGCAAAATCATGCATGGATTTTCAGATGTACCCAAGTTGTATTGAATTGTTTCTTCATTGAGAAGGGACGAGTGATCTTTGATGTATGGGTTAGTAGGAATAGTTTCGGGAGGATTGGTATTGTCAAGGGAGACATCAGATTCCCCAAAATATGATGTAATATTGAGAGATGATGGGAGGTGCCATTTATGGTGAAAAGAAGGAAGATGATCGTAAACACCCATATAATCGAGTAGAGAATCATCAGTAGTAAAGGTATCTAAAGTATCCAAATTAGTAAATGTGTCCTCACTAATAAGTTCAGGATGTACTATGGCAAGTGAGATGACATGAAAGTTAGTATAAGCATCTGTAGTCGGTAGAGAAGGAGGTTGATACCCTAGCCAGGGAGATCCTAAAGTGTTATGACCTTATGTTCTTGTTGATCTAAATTTGTGTTAGAGAAACCATAATGGCACAAGTATTCATACCCTAACCAATATCTATAAAATTCCTTTGTAACATAGGAGGAATTGGAAGTATCGCTAGATCTCTCAAAAGAATTACAATACTCAAAAGGTGAAGGATTATCCGAACATCATAAACAATTCCTTGATGATGGAATTTAAGTCATGCATGTAATGTAGAGGGGACCACATGCATAACATGGATCCAAGGCCATCCAAGAAGAATATTATAATTAAGGTTATTAGGCATGACATGACATGGAATATTGATTGTACATGGACCAATAGTGACAGGTAAGATGATAGTACCTAATACACGCTTGGGAATGTTATCAAAGCCATGAATAGAGATGGAGGAAGGAGCTAGAGATGATTCGACATACCTAAATGATGAAGAAATTTGATGTTATAAATGTTAAGGCAGATCCATTGTCAACTAAAGTGTGTTTGACCCCAACTTTGTTAACAAAAACTTGAATATACAAGGGAGGGTCATGTTGTAGTATTGCTTGAGAAGGTAAGTCATCGGTTGTGAAAGTTATTTAATCCTCATTGAGGGATAGAGCGAAGTGAACTTATGGTATACATATTCGGGTGACATGTGAGGAGGAATATAATTAGTAGCTAAGTACTTTTTAAGCTTATTGATACAATCAAGGTGATTTTGTAGATAAGTGTGAATAGAGATATTCATGATGAGAAAACCCTAAGATGATAAGTAATGAGTGAAGGTCCTATAAGCGTGAAGATCAAGTATGGGTTCACCACAATAATTAACTATAAATGGGTTTTTTTATTAAGTTAATCTAAACTAGGAACAACAATAAATAACAATAAATAAAAGCAAAGTAAATAAATATGGAAAGTGACCCAAGCAACTAGGCTAATGAAAATAGAAACCCTAATGTGTAAGAAGAGTAAGGAAGTGACTTAGTTGATTCGCAGGCTGATTTGGACTATGTCATAAAATAAAATGAATATTTTGGAAGCAAGAATGAACATGCAGAGGTACTAAAAGTACATATCTAAGTTGTTGACTAGAATGGGGCACTTGGGAGAGGATCAAGGTGCCTGTGGGTGCCCTAGTCTGAGTTCCAGTGCCCCTGTGCATGTAAGAGGTTCAAAAACCAGATTTACAAGGTTTAAAGATGATGTGAAACCCTCATTTTTGTCACATGTAATTCTCTACTCTATTCAAAATGTCACTTTGATGATCAACAATGAAGAATAGACCTGCAAAACCCCAAAACAAGCATCAAACCCCTAAAAAAAGAGTGATGCATACAAAGGGGTGAGTGTCCTTAGCGGCCATAATGGTGGACTTATTAACTAAATGTTGCACTACATCTTAGACCCGATAAAATTATATATGAGTCTGTGTGTAATCATGCCCTAGGTGCTCTTGTGTGATGAGTACTTTGTGAAGTAGTGAGCTATAATTATGTGTAGAAAATGAAATAGAATGGTGGATGGAATAGAATAAACTTCCCTCCTATGATTGTGTGATGTAGATGAACCGGCTTTGTCCCTTGTGATGAAGCTAGATGGATGCAAATGAGCTCTAGATTCCTTAGATGGATGTGACTCTAGGTGGATGATAGTAGTGACTAGTTCTTAGTCCTTCATTATGGTCTCATAACTTTTTATTTATATGGTTATCTTGTTCTAATTTTGTAATTAACCTCGAAGAGGCCAACCACCAAAAATATAGAATGCTCAAATGACTATAAAGTTCCCAAAAAGTGGCGAGAAAATGTAAAAGGGATTAAGGCACCCCAACTAGGACCCGAGTGCCTTGGGGCACCCTAATCAAGTCTAGAATGACAGAAAATTCTTAAAATAAACTGGGCATGTATGTGGTGAAGGTCAAAGCAACAATGACAAGAAACAAAATAAAATGGCCAAAAGGCGGGGTTAATTAGTACTTTCTTCTCTCAAAAACCATATGAATAGTAGTATTATCTTTGGGACTAAATAATACCCAAAGTGCATGATTTAGTGTCTACATAGATAAAATGAAAAGGTGTGGATGGAATAGAATGAAATCCCCTTCTTATGTAGTGTGTATGTAGAATAATGTGACCAAATGCAATCCCTTGATATATGTAGATAGGTAGCCCTTGATAGAAATTGCTTGCCCTTATTATGGTAGGTATTTTGTGTTTATATAGGGATCTCTTGCTTGAATTTCAACACTAATGACCCAACATGCCAACTAGTACCTTGAAATATGAGAGGAAAACCAAAAATACTGACCTCAAGTGTAGAAAATAATAGAAAACATAAAGAGGGCATGATCACCGAGGATGGAGAGGAGCGCCTGGGTGCTAGTGTCCAGTCCTTGGCACTAGTGTCTAGTTATGGGCACTAGTGTCCAGAGACAAATGATGAAAAATGAGTGAAGATTAAGCGAGAGGGATCCCGTGACTTGACCGAGTGGGTGTATGAGTGGCAACTGTGAAAGATAAAAGAAATAGAAACCAACAAGACAAGCTGATGGACTATGGAATGGGTCACTAGTGAATACTTTTCTTACACAATATCCATATATAAAACAACATACTTGGCGGTATAGTAAATAGTATTAAGTGTGTGGTTTTGTGTCTACATTTCCCCCTTATGTTATTTGAATGAAATTCAAGTAATGTAAAGTAAGTAAGGAACATACCGTGAGAATTACGAAGAAGACGATGTTACAAAAGTATAGATAGAATGAGAACATATAGCATGATGAACCATGGATTAGTGTGTTGATCTATGTGACATAATGAGATACTTGGGATTGTTATAAGGAACACTAAGAGATATTGATGATTTCAATATTGAGTGATTGGCGGTTTCAATTTTTTTGTTGATGGAGATGTGTTGAGGTAAGGAGTGATCAGTTCCCAACCCGATTTCACGTGTGTGAAAAAATGAGGATTTGGGTGTCTTGGCTCCAGAGGAAGAGTGTAGGGAGAAAGGTCTAGTTTTACTCTCCAACTTTAACTACATTCTCAAAAGTTCTAGCCACTGTAGATGGAAAAAGACCAGATTTTGTTCATTTGGATCCATTTTGATTTGTTTTGATCAAACGTGAATAACCCATATATGAGCAATATAGGAAAGGCAATGACGTCTCATTGCCTCCACTCCAGGGGTGTTTCCACAATGTGTATGAGATATCTTCTAGGTTAGGTCATATGGAACTAATAAAAAATGTAGAATAATTTCTCATGTTAGGTCATCTAGGAAAGTGGTGATGTAAATCCCAAGTTAGGTCATCTGGGAGGATAAATACCTTTGTGTTGTCCATTATAAATATTTGAGCACATAGATCATGTCTTAACCTATCGATTGGATCATGTCTCTATTTCATGTTATCACATTTTTCTGTGCATCATACTCTGTCCTAAAATTCCATGTGGTGGCCCTTTTGAATACATGTGGTTTTTTATCCTCACGTGAACGTGCGATCAAATCCATATTTTGTGAGTTTTTCCCAAGAAAAAAAACCAGTCAATACTTTGTGCGGTGCTATCAAACATGTATACAACCTCTTCTACTTCAAATATTCATGTCATCCTCTACCAAATATAGATGGGTGATGTTGATATATGTAGATATGTAAAGTTATGAGAAGAACCGTGGATGTGAATCTTCGTGGGAGGCATTGAATCTTTATACCACCAATGTCATGTCCTTTCGCTACCATTTTCTCACCACCTACAAATTTATTTGGACAACAATCTATCTAGGAATATTTACTCTCACGGATTTAGCATACCCAAATCTACCTGTAAGTCGTTGCATGTTTCCTCCAAGGTTGATCCTTATAACACTTTCACATAATTTTGCATTATGTCTAAGTAAATTTGTTTGTTTCAAAAGAGTCGTTCTTTATATATTCTTATATGGTAGTCCAATTGTGTTTAAAGTGGTGTTCAAAAAGTAATGCGTCTTGGTCTTTAGTTATTTTTTAATAGTGGTCCTCATAGTAGTTGATGTCCAATGGTTGAGTATGTAATTATTTCTCTAAATAGAGTTAGTCATTTTAATTCTATTGTCTTAAACCAAGTAAGAAATATATTTTCAAAATAACCTATGTGGTATTTTAAAAGGTGTCATGTCTTGTCGTCAAAGTCTTGAGTCAATGTTTTCAAGAGTTGAAAAATTAAAAAATGTTTGTCTTGTCAAGTTAACCAAATATGTGATGTTAGGATATTAATTTGTCATTTTTATTGTCTAGTCAAAATAGTCAAGTTGTCAAAATTGTAAAAAAAAATAAAAATTTCCTCACAGACGCATTTTCGGTCTTATCCGATGTCAAAATAAAAAATCAAGAAGGGACATTTTCAATTGAACCTCAAAGTCAATATCAATTTGAGCTAACAACGATGATGAGATGGAGGAAGAAAGCCTCAGAGGCTATAAGATAGCCAATGACCTCTCATCAGTCACCAATGACGAGGCTGCTTCACTGATTTGGTGGCATGTGTGTGATTTTACTTTAGAGTGGTGTGCCTTATTTTAGTGTGTAATGTGTTTGATTTCATCATTTCAGTGTGGTGTGGATTTTAGCATGGTGTGAAAAATAATAATAGATGTATGTTCCTATTCACTTGTGTATGTTCCTATTCCTACAAAATTCCCCAATGTAATAACATAGTGAAGAACCTATAGCATAGTGAAATGCAACATCATGAGTCTTGAAGAGGTTAAACAGTCAGATGTGTTCCTATTCATACCTAGGTTTGTGGTTAGCCTCTAAAAAACCATTGAAGGTTTTTCATATGTGTTCTTGCTTGATTTCCCACACTATTAGGTAGATGTGTTCCTTAGAATGATTGGTTGATAAGCATATGACTATTGAGCATTTTCATATCCTGTCGGTTAGATGTGTTCCTGAAAGTGCATGGTTGGTAATAAGTTGATGTGTTCCTTCTTCTACCTTCATTTTGAGTGTTGTACCAAGATCATGAGCAAGCATGGGGGTGGTGTGGAGAAAGAAGTGTGAATGTTTTTCTACCATGTAAACACTAATAGGGAAATGTTAGGAATTTATTGTTTACATTGGCATATGGGTTTTACCGTACAATAAATTATTATTTACTATGGTTATTTGTAGTTAATTAAATATATTTTTATAACAAACAATATATTTTATTATTTTTTATACTCGTAAATCATATAAATGGGTAAGTTGTTTGGTTGACTTCTATTTTTAGGAAGTAGTTTTCCTATTGTGTTGGCTATATATTAGCTAAAATATTTTTGCATCAATATACGAAATAATATTATTATTGTTTCCAAGGTATTTGGCTATGTGATCTTTCAAATATGGTGTGTGTGGAATGTGTACGATACAATAGTAGGCAAATTTTTAAGAGAACAATTAAAATGAGACAAGAAATGGAGTAAGGATTCTCAAGATATGAGTGAAAGCGTGTAATGTGTATTAGTTCAAAGGATAGGTGTGAATAATGACTATGACGTGGTAAGTAATGGAAAATTACTATAAATAGCAATATGAAAAAGTGAATAGCAAATTTATTTGATTATTATCTGAGTGTGATTTTGAGCTTTAATTGTGTAAAGACGCCTCAAGTGAGAGCACCACGATTGAGTTTATTTGAGATGAAGATGACAATTTTGGTGTCACGTACGACAATTGAGCTAGTAAGTGTGATTTATTTCAAAAATGTGTTGAAATTAGTCGTTTTTGATGAATTTTGAAAAATAATTTGTTTTTGAGTTTCTTGGTGTTTTAGACCTATGCAAGAGCGGTGAAGGATCTAATGACCTTTAGGACTCTAGCACCTAGGCATGAGTTCTGGTGTCCTGCTCGTGGGAACCCACATCCAACTCCTAGGCACTGACAACCCAAAAGGATTGTTCTTCACCCCAAGCACGAGAAATGTGAAAATTGATGTTTTTTGTGATAGTGGTAGTTATATTTACATATGTATGAGGTGCTAAATTTTTGTTTGTCATTGTTTTGTGCTATGCAGAGGGATATTCATTCACGAGAGTTTCGTGGTGGCCTTCATTTGAGTACATTATTGGGATTGGATTTGTCTGATGATGATTGGGATGTATTGGACCATGTCAACATGTGACACATAGTGAGGATGGGGATGTGCCCCATAATATTCCTATGATCACCACATTATGTGAGAGATGGTGTGCATATACTTACACATTTTGGTTTCCTACATGGGAGATGATACAGTGACTTTGGAGGATGTGTATCACATACTATGATTTCCTATTGTTAGTGAGAGGGTTCAGGTGATGGCCATGGATGATGAACAAAGATAAATGAGGGTTGTTAGGTGGTATTTTATGGGGACCCGAGTTCATATTGAGGTCCATATTAGTCCTGGATGCTATATTGAGGTTAGGGGTTCCGTGATTACGGAAGTTCATTATTTTTGTGATTGCTTTGTCGGTTGTAGTGGAGGGTGGTGGTGTGGGAATCTTGTATAAGATGCATGACATTTGTCATCAGATTGAGGAGGATAGTATAAGATATTCTTTGGAACGATGTGTATTGACCCACTTGTACAAAGATCTATATAGATTTACACATGAGGATCACGAGGATGGTATTGGAGCTACCACATTGTTGCATGTATGGGCCTACGAGCATATTATGATACTAAGGTCTGTTGGTGGACCGTGAGGAGAGTGATCAAGACTAGATATATTTACTGGGATATGGGTAGTTGTTCACAATAGGAATATGGTTACAGATACCTATAGATAAATGTTAGATCATATGGGGCCAGAGGCCATGATATGAGGCCATACCAAGACTATAAAGGATGGCCAAAGGATGCAGTAGAGCTACGATGTATTTAATGAATTATGTGGCTAGAGGATCAGTTTCTAGGGGTGATTGATCTTCTCCAGGAATATTTTGTTTCCAAAAGTTTGGTATGGCCCAAGATGTGCCCCAGATCCATATGTATGGGTAAGGGTCATTAGGGCACCGAGGAGGGATGGATCTAGAACAGAGCCCATATGAGCACAACTAGTACCTCCTGGACTAGACGAGGATGATGCGGTGATAGAGTTGATAGATGTAGATGGCGTGGGGTATCGAGGCACACCATGCATTTTGGGCATCACATTGGTGGGTATTTTTATTTCCAATATTAGTAGATACGGGGGAGCACCACCGGGAGGAGGAGTAGAGGGGCAAACATATGCCCCAATAGTGTAGTGGTGGCGATAGCAAAGCATGAGTACTTGTATAGTGATGTTTATGATTTTTTATTTGGTTGTTTAATTGTCATGGTTGTATAATGTGTTGATATATGGATGCATGTGATGCATAATAGTCACTGATTATGGACACATCCATATATACATTGAAGTGGAATATTCCCATTGATGTTCTCATAGGTGGTGATATGCTAGAGAGGGTGGATGTTATTACAGGTGAGCATGCACACTTATTTTATATAGTGGTGCTAGCAAGGCTACATGTACCATGTTATTAAGTGAGAGAGATGAGGCATGAGAGGAGACACGGTGAGCTAGAGAGGTGGTAGGTGGAGGTCCCTTGGCACAAGATGGATTTGTGAGGTTCATGGAGCTACATGTTCATTTTTTGAGAAGTAGACAGAGAGGTGACCTTATTACGCAGGTAGGTAGAGAGATATAGGGGCCGTAATTAGTGGTATAGATTGAGTGGTGAAGCCTCTAGTTCTAGAGATCCCGTAGTTTTAGATAATGATATTGATGACAACATATGATATGTATTGATGTAGGGATGTATGGGGGATTTCCCCTACCATTGGCATTTTTGTAACTATGATTTTTCATGATGTGTGTGTGTGTGTGTGTGTGTGTGTGTGTGTGTGTGTGTGTGTGTGTGTGTGTGTGTGTGTGTGTGTGTGTATGGAATATTGGCATATGTTTGTTGTAGTTGATGTTTATGATGATGATTGGGACTCATATCTTGATGTATGATGTGTTGATTATTGTCACTATATTTGATGTGTGATGTTTTGATCATTGTTCATGTTTGTTGATTTGATTTGCAATGTGTAGTTGTTGATGATGATTGATGATAAGATAGTTTATTTGATGATAGATAGTGTATGTAGTGTAATAGTGTGATGTGATAAATAAATGATGAGGAAAGGAATTTTATTGTATGTATGAATAGAGTTGTGATGAATGGTAAAGTATAAAATTCAACAAGTATGTGAATGATATGGTCGTAAAAGTGTATTGGAGCACGTGTTAGTGTGTAGACGATAAGGTTCATTTATATAAGACCCCTTAGTAGTCAAGAATGAACCATAAAGAAAGAGTGTGTCATTGGGAAGTGATTTGATAGTGTATGCTAGATAAATATATCGATATAACGTGTATCATGGAGATATGGTGAGGTTCTTATTGTAACATATCCCTCAACATTCATGTAAGAACCCTGAGAACATGAGTGCGCCAATAGGGAGTAAGGTAAAAAAAATCACCTAACAAAGACCAAGTGGCCATGAAGTGGTGGAAGCAGGTGGTATGGAAGGAACATGAGTGTATGAGCCAAACTAAATTCCATGTGAAATGGTGCCAATGATGGGAGATGTAGAAGTGATAAGTGAAAATGAAAATTGCTGAGGAAGACAATGTGTAGTAGTAGCATGGCGTGGTGATTGATATGGTATAGTGGTGGATGAATGATATGGAGAGTGCACATGAATAGTGACCTATGGTGGTGAATGAATAATTACCTTATAATTAGATGAAGGAGATAAGTCAACTAGAGTAACAATGTGCTTACATGGGAGTGGAGACATAGACTGCTCATGAGAGTGAGAACCAAAGGAAATGACAAACTTATCTTCTAATTGATGTATTCTATCATGGAAGGCACAACAGTCATTGTCATGATGGCCATTGATATGATGATAGTTTTGATAAGTTCAATCACACTGACATTACAAGCGATGAGGTAGATGATGTTGATTAGAAGGTAAAAAAATCAAATAATTGTCAAGTAAAGCATGCAACTCATCATGAGGTCTAGCATGATGAGAAAAGTGTAATGGCTCTTGTGAAGTATATGCATAAGTATGAGGTGTAGTATGATGTGATGAAGGAGATGAAGAACTATTATGCAGTGGAGAAGACTAAACTTTCTTTCAAAGTGGAGGAGATGGAGATCGTGGAGCATGTTGAACAGATGGAAGTGGAGAAGAGCTAGATGATGTAATCAGTAACAACAATAGAAGGTGGATCTATAACATGTGCAGCAATGAGATCTTGTTCTAGATTGATGACCTTATAGAATAATAGTGTGAATGAATCACATGTTTCATATTGCAAGTGCTCTTTTAAATTAGGAATCAAGCCACAACAAAATATGAAATTTTTTTTGTAATTTGATGTGTTGAAAGACTAACTAGTGTATGCAAGCATTGAAATGAAAAAATGTAATCAATGATAGGTTTTGTCTTGCCTTGATGTAAGCCAGGTAAGTGGTCATGTGTGACTCTAGGGCCATTGTTAAGTATGAATCAATGAAGAAAGACCTCTTCCATCTCACAATAGGTACTAATAGATCTGAAAGGTAAATTTGTGTACCATTGGAGAACATCGGTAGTAAGGCTATGATGAAATGTTTTAATCAATAATCAATCATTGGAGTAAGAATTCATAGCTAAACGATAATGTTTGAGATGTAAATATGGGTTTCAATACCATCAAAGCATGAAAATGTAGGCATAATGAAATCCTTGGGAAATGATGAATTGTGAATCTTCTTTAGAATAGGATTGCCATGTAAAGAATTATTATCAATGGAGGCATAATATGCTTTGATTTCAAGAGTGAGAGATTGGACCTGAGATTGTAATTGACCTACATCATGCATGAGAAATAAGATATCTTGTTATGGAATAGTAGGAGATGTAGATGTGTATTGAGTGGTTGGATCTTTCCATTATGAGTGATCATAGGAATATTAGAAGAGGTAATGGAGGATGCCAACACTATAGGCATTGTAGGTGTAGTTGTGGAAGGAGTGGGTGGTGAAGAACATGGGATATCAATAACATCATTAGGAATATCATTGGAATAATTTTTAGGAGATGAATTAATGGAAGGAGATTAATCAACATGCATATTACTAGACACAATTTCATAAGAAGATGAAAGTGAAGCGGGGATTCACATTACACAATATGAAAATAGGTGGAATTATTAATAGCATGTGCATCATCAATATCAAACAAAGATTGGAGGTAAGGATCCCATCAAGTGTATCATCAATGTATAATGAGAGAGATCTAGTATGATATGTAACCTTAGAATCACTAGAAACATTTGCAAGAATGCATGGAGTATGAGTGTAAATATACAACTATCCTAACAAGTATTAGAATTAATATCATGCACATGTACATTATGTGTTTTATTTTTACTACCTCTATCAAGGTTAAGTAGATAATCAATAATGCCCTCATCTAGAGTTGCAGTACAAATAGAAGAAGGTGGAGGAGGCCTATTGCTAATAGGAGAGCTAAGACGACAACCTGAAAAAATTACATGATCAGGAACAATACTAGAAAAGAATGATCAAAAATAGTAGGAATATTACATTCATTGACAAAAACATTTCTTAGAGTTTCATCCAGAAGAGTAAGGTTGCTATAGAGAGCATGAAGTTTATCCGTAGATACTTCATCATAGATAGGATTTATACTCTCATGAGTCATAGCTTGGGTAAGAGGAGAAGAGATACTCTTATCCATTAGGGTTTTAGTGGATCCTAGGGAAATGAGTTCTAAGCTACGAGTTCACCAAAATGATTTAATAAAATCTGAAACCAATGACTACTAGAAATGACATATAATGAAATATAAATGCTAGACAATTTATTTAATTATAATTATGGAAGGAAATGAGAGAGATAAGGTACTTAACTTGATTTCATTTTTCCGAAGTATGCATGGGCTAAAGAATGTGATGGAATAGAATTACATACCATTAAAAAAGCCTTAAAAATGCGAGAGGAGTTATAAATTCCTAGACACGAGTGCCTAGGAAAGGAAAAAGGCACTGTAGGCACCCAGGACCTCTATGGGGGCGTTGGAGTCTGCAGAAAAGGTCAAAACTTAGTTCTGATACTATCAAGAGGGATTCACAGTTGTTCATCTTTGGTTGCATGTGTGTCACAATTGGATCATTGAGGTACCTATAAACATGCACATAAATATCCTCATGTAAAACCCTCAAAAAGGCATCAAATCCTAAAAAAGAAAGATGAAAAATGAGTGATCGATTGTCCTCAACTATCACAATGGTGAACTTATGACTGAGTGTTGTACTACATCTTAGACCCAATGTAGTTCTTTGTCTTTGTGTGTGCAATAGTACTCGTAGGTCACCCTTGCACCAATGACACAAAGATAGTGGGTGGTAAGATAGCTAGATAAAATGTAAATGTGTAGATGGAATAGAATGAACTCCCATTCCTATTCAGTTTGTATGCAGGATAATGTGCCAAAATGTAGTCTCTTGAGATATGTAGGTAGGTAGCCCTTGATAGAAATTATCTTCCCTTATTATGGTAGGTATGTTGAGTTTATATAGGGATTTCTTGCTTGAATTTTGACACTAATGACCCAACATACCAAATAAGTACATAGGATATAAAAGGGGAAACTGAAAAATACCAACCTTAAATTTAAAAAATAAGAGTAAATATAAAGAGTGCACGGGTGCTCAGGTTGGACAGGAGCACCTGGGTGCTCATGTCCAGTCCTGGGTGCTAGTGTCTAGAAACAAATGATGACAAATGAGTGAAGAATCAAAGATAGGGATCCCGTGACTGACAGAACTAGTTGTATGAGTGGAAAGTGTGAAAGATAAAAGCAATAGAAACCAACAAGACAAGTGGATGGACTATGGAGTGGGTCACTAGTGAATACTTTTCTTAAGCAGGGTCCATATATAAAACAACATACTTGGTAGTATAGTAAATAGTAATAAGTGCATGGTTTTGTGTCTACACAATTCTCTTCAAAATCACGATCGGATGCTTTAGAATTTTTGTAAACATTCCCAAAGTGTGTTTACCAGCTGCAAAATGGCTAAAAATGTCCATTTTAGGCCTCTGAAAAAATATCTTTCATTGAATCTCACTGAATTAATTTATCACCTTGGGAAGTCATCCTTGCACACTAAAAAAATTAAAACCTTGTTAGGAATTTCCTCTAAGCTAGGGTGAAGGTTGAATTGGAGGTAGGCTAGACATAGGAAGGATGCACAAATTGATTTCTACTAAGAGGAATAAATTGAATATTGCTACGCCCTTAGTCATATAGCTTATACTTGCATATTGTGATCATTTATCTATATTTTGGTGTTCTTAGTGTTCTATTGCTGCTGATATTCAAATCTAAGTAATTTCATTACAAATATATAGTGGTAGTTCATGACATCTAGCATTTACTTCCAACCTTGACTGTGTTTTATTAACTCTCATGGTTTTTCTCACCTAAAGCTTAATGTTGGGAGCATATCAGGCATCCATAGATCTAGGTTATAAAATAAGAAACTTGAATTTAATCCTCCTAAAGATTATTCAATAGGTAAATGAGTCAAGAAGGGTGTGTATGATAAGAAATATGAATTTTCTCCCTATCAGGTTATCTAAAACCCTATTTTGGGGTTTTAACAAGAAAATATTAATATCTCATCGATAAGGATTCTTAGAAGATAAATCTACCTATAATTGGGTTATAAAACTTATGAGTCTTCTTTAGTCACACCATTGCAAAGAAGACTCTAATATCATTGTGAAGAACACCCTTTTGATCAATTTTATCCATGTGGAATTATAACTTAAAGGTGAATCACATGTTCCCGACCTCCACAATGTATTGAGCTCATTACCAAACACTAATTAAGTGTTTAGAAACACTCTTGGGAGGTATGTATTGATTAAGAGTATGAGATGATTTCTAGCATCACCTTTGGTGGCCTTGGATCAAAATGGATGCTCTTGTAGACACCTAAAATCCACTTACACGTTTTATTGCTAAAATTGTACTAACTATCCTCTTTTCTATCATTTCGTTATAATTAGTGATTTTCCGCTAATTAACTAATGTTTCCCTCTATTCTAGTCAACTAACAACACTTCATTAATTAAGTAGCCTTTATCACACTTTAGATGCCCATTAATGACACTTCGTTAGTTATAATCCAATTAAAATCAATTAATTGACTATTATTAGTTAATTAAGCCTTTTTAACAATGTATTTAATCAATAAACCCTTTTATTGGTTAAATCCATCTATAAAATGCTTCAAACCATATCAAATTCCTCCTAAATCACCTCCAAATAGCCTAAAAAGCTTATTCTAGCCTATTAATTAATCCTAGTTTGATTAAGTAAATCATCTCCAACTCTCATGAGTTGCTAATCACTAGTTAATTCCTCTAATCAAACTTAACAATTCTAAATCTACTTTATCCTTTATCCCACATTCATTGGGATTCTATTAGAACTATAATATTAAGTGTATCATAATATTTAGTTTATATTTAAATAATATATAATAAATTATATTCTTATTATTTAAATATAAAATTTATATTAGGTGGTTAGTTATTTAATTAACTAACATTAAATCGGGGAGGTGTGTCCCATCACTTAAGAAGTTCATAACCCTTCGAAGTTATTTAAATATGACCATAGGTCATATTTAGGACATATAGATTTTAATATCAAATCACGTGAATCGAGAGATCATGGTAAAAATAAGGAGTAGAAGTGAGGAGGATTTTTAATGGATTGTTTGTAATAGTTTCTCATATAGTGGACTAATTCTACTCGTGGTTTTTTACCCCTTTGGGGTTTTCCACATTACATGTTGTGTCAATGTGTTATTTATTTTATCTTGTTATTTATTTTTCTTATATGTGAACATTTATATTTATGTATATTAATTAATGTTGACCTAACATTTAATAAAATTAATAAATGTTCATTCCTCCCCTCGTCCTAACATGGTACCAAAATGGGATTAAATAATCTAATTTAACTCTAATGTTCTAATGTTATAACAGTTGGGAAGTTAGATGGTTAGTTGGTTGATATCCTATTTAACCCCCTCCCTTCCCTCTCCGTATGGATGGAATGAAAGTGGTGTGTACAAGTGGAAATTCATTTGGAGATTTCAATCGTGCGTTAAAAAAATAAATTCAAGAATTACCAAGGCCTTGGAAATTAAGGTAAGGTTGAATAAATTTTGTGAAATATTTTTCTATAGTTTGTAAATGTGTGTAGGTTAATTCAAGATATGAAAAGAGAAAGTAAAAAAATTCAAGGTCACAGGAGAGACAAGAATCCAGAAAATAGGAGTTTTAAATTTTCTTATTGGTTAGTTAGACCATCTTGTACCTTGGTAATATAAAATTTTTTTACTTTCAATTTGAATTTCAAAAACCAATCTCATGTCCTGTATGGTCCCCCATAAATATAATTTGCACCTATAGTTTATAATCAATATAAAATTTTTTTTTGTATAGTTTTTAAAAATTCCCAGTGCTTTTTAAAAAATTATATATATATCGTGTGTGTGTGTGTGTGTCTATATAAAACCTAAACTACATAACCTAAGCCTAAATCTATGCGGCTGATATATAAAATTAAAAACTTATATTAAAAATATATAGGGGAGGGGCAGCCCCATCCAAACCCCCCCTCCCCCATCCAACTTCATGCCACTTGGGCACACTCTACGCAACCCTGCGTCAACCCTTCACTCGTGCGTGTGTCCTGCGGCTCCCACTCCACTCCACCGACCACCTACAAGCACCCTACACATGATTTTTTTCATGGGGATGACATGGGGGATGTTAAAGTATTTAAAATCCTATGTGTTAGGGGATGGTGGTGTGACTACTGATCACACCACCACATTTTGTTTAAGGCCCTTATGGGCATTGCTCACCCGAGTGACTCACTGTGTTGTGATATGAGGTCTCTGTGTGGCTTGATCATGGTTGTATTTGTGGCTCAGATGGTTAGTAGATAATGTATTCGATTAATTTGCATATTTATAAATATAGTTTGGTTTCGATTGAAAATATATATGGAATATGGTTAACTCGGTGATAAGCTCGCCGAGTTGGCTAGCCCAACTCGTTGAGTTGATAGAAATTCATACCCAATAGGGAGAAAGAGCTCCCAATTTTTTTATCTTAATTTTTTTTTTTGAAAAATATATATGAATTATTGTTTTTTTTTTTAAAAAATATAAGCTAATTATAAAAGTTATTTTTGTGAAAAATAGTAAAATAAATTTTTTTGATAGATAATATTTGGAAAAAAGGCTCCAAGGGCCCATTACAAAAGAGATATTACAATAACGATCCACTAAAACAAAAATATTTATAAAAAACCCGACAAAAATGGCCCAAGTCAAAAAGAGATTGACTCAAACAGAGCCCGGCCAAAACAAAAAACAATAGAAACAAAACACTACACCAGACATCAATAAGTCAACAACCGAGCCTTAAACACACTTTTCCCTAGTCCTCGAGCTTGGACCAACACCATCCACTTGGAAATCCTCCTCATTAGAACTATTTATATCGAGCTTCATCTTATTTCCTTTGTCCTCTGCAACCATCCCCTGGAGGGTATCTAACCTATTTTCTAAAAAATGTATCTTGGCATTCGACCTCTGCATCCCCCATAGAAAATTTTGATTTTGTGCTTTGACACACTGTGAAATTATATCCATGATAGCACATATCCTTTTCTCACACCTGAATCTATTTTTTCGCATTAAGCATTTTGAGGCAAGTCCACCTCACTCGGACCACCATTACATTTTATTATGAACCCACACCCCAATATTAGCTAACGTGTCAACACACATATTAGCTTCATGGAAAATGTGATTAAATTGAATATTATCAAATTTAACTAACATAGTATTAGCATCTCTAATAATAGAATCAATATTAATATGATTCTTAGTTAGGCCCTTCATCACATTAACAATGTATAAGGAGTCTCCCTCCACTTGAATTTTCTTTATTTGCAAATAATTCTCCCATTGTAAACCAATTAAAAGAGCATAAGCCTCAACATAAGCTAAAACCAGGGCACCCACTTCATCTCTAATAATACCACCAACAGAAGCTAACCCAGTGCTTCCTTTTTTGCTCCATCAAAATTCAATTTCATCCATCCTTCAGAAGGCAAAACCCATTTATCACTTTTCCTAACCATAGCCTTCAACAGAGAGAGTTTTTGTTCACACTTAGTGATACCTAAAACTTGAATAATCTCCTTCTCATGATTAGGATACCCTCCTTGCTCTTTAATCTTCACTATAGAGAGATTATTTACCAGAGCACCTAAAATGCTACTCCCCACCCTCATAGTTTTATTTTATTTATCCCTAAAAATTTGACCATTCCTTTCAAGCCAAATCCCCCACAAAAATGAGGCAACACAAAACTCCAAGCCTTTGAAAGGCTTAAAGACACAAAAGGACTTGTCCATTGCCCATACTAGCTTAAAGCAATATCTCTTTGAAAAGACCCATAAAATCTGGAAGACACATAAAACATGAATCATAACCCTTCTAGAAAAGGTACACTGAAGAAAAAGGTGTTGAATAAATTCACTATATTTTTGGCACAAGATACACCAATTAGGGATCATCATTCCTTTCACCTGTAAGTTATCAATAGTTAAAATTTTATTCGGAAAACATGCCAAAGAAACAAATTAACCTTTGGAATAAGATTCTTATCCCATAAATTTTTCCAAAATGGTTGTGAAGGAGGACCATTTCTTGTTATACCATAACTAGTTTTACCGAGTACTTACCATCCTTTGTCGAAGACCATATTAACTCATCCTCTTTCTAGACTAAAGGAATGTGTAATCCTCTAAGATTAACATTTAATATTCTGATTCTTTCCTTAATTTCTTCATCCTCACCTTCCCATTCTAAGTCTTTCCAATCCCATCCCCAATCAGATCTATCCCAATAATCTCTAATCAAACTTCCCATAGACATCTAAAAATGAGCAGCCACATCTCTCCATTGATCTTGATTAATTAAAGGAGCATCAACTAACCACCAATCTTCCCAGAATCTAATTTTTGTACCATTTCCTATTAACCACTTACTACCCCTCAACAAAATATCCCTGCATTTACACAAACCATTCCAAAGGAAGGACCCATCTAGAAGAGAAACATTAGAAATAAAAGAGGCTTGATCAAAATATAGATACTTAGCTTTTAGAATTCTAACCCATAAACCATCTTCATGCTCCAATCTCCATCCTACTTTAGCCATAAGGGCTAGATTCATATTTTGATATCTTTCAAACCAAGCCCACCAACATTTTTAGAAGGGTAACTTTATCCCATGCCACCAAAGGAATTCTATCTTTTGATTCAGTTCTCAACCATAAAAATCTACATTGAATCTGAGTAATAATATTTCTAATTTTAGTTGGCATTTTGAAAATTGACATCAAATACACCACCAAACTCTGAGGCAACTTAGGAGTAATGGAAGTTTACCTGCTTGAGATAACAAAGTTCCTTTCCAAGTAGCCAACTTTTGTTGAAATCTCATATTTAGAGGATTCTAACTTTCTAATTGCATCCTTCCTTTAAACAATAATAAAATAATATCATTTTGTTTAAAAATGATATATTCTTATGATACGATGACTAAATTGTCATCGTCATTTTGTTAGAAAACTAAAAAAATCACTTACATTTCAATTTATTTTTTGATATCATACTAATGTATTTATGTATAGAATATCCAATTAACATGACCTCCTTTTTTGGTGTAAATTGATCAGTGTTCGATCATGAGGATTAAAATACGGGGGGGACTTTATTAAACTCTTATTTAAAGCATTTTTTATTATTTATTTCCATTTACATAAAAATGGGGTCTAATAAGTTTTCAATTGATAAATCTCAGATTTGAATGGGAATGATTACAAGATTTGGAAGATTTGATTGAAGGAAGAATTCATGGCTTGAAAATTATGGGAAGTTGTGAATGGAACTAAAAGAGCTCCGACTGGAAGACAAGCAACTACAGATAATGTCGTTTCATATTAACAAAAAGTACAAGAGGTGATGTCCATCATTTTGTGAAGCGTACAAGATAATTTTCTACTTCATATCGAGAATCAAGAAAGTTTGAGTGAGGCTTGGGCTCAATTGGAATCAATGCATGAAGATACATGTTTGTCAAAAATTATCAAATTGATATTAGAACTGATGAAAATCCCATGAAGGGAGATGAAAAAGTGATAAATTATTTAGTGAAAATAAAAAATATTAAGTCACAGTTAGATGGATGTGGTAGTAATTTAATTGAGGATAAATTGTTTTATTTCATTATCAGTTTAATATTCATGAGAAATTTAGAAATTTCATTTCAATTTTGAATTCAAAATATCAAATAGAATAAGACATTCCATATTTGCAAACCCTTAGTACTCTCTTCATATAGGAATAAAAAGTAATGTAAAATTTTGATTCTAAGGAGAATTTCATTCAAGCACTTCTCGCTTAGAAATCAAAAGGTAAAACCTCTAGATTAAAAAAAAACAAAAGCCAACTTTTAAACCTCCTAGTAAAGAAAAGAAACTTGGAAATATAAGAGTTAGCTTTGATGGGAAATGTCATTACTTGTGGTAAATTTGGCCACAAGAAAGAGGATTGTAAATTTAAAAATAACAAAACAAATTTCAAAAATCAAAAGGGTAAAAAATCTGACCAAAACAAAAACAAAACCAAAACAAGAATAAAAAAATAGTCAAAAATCAAATGTAATTACTTTATATGTTGCCCTTGTCACTGTAAAATAAAATGAGTGGATATTGGATAGTGGTGCCTCTAGGAACATGACCTTTAGATATGATATCCTATTTGAACTTAGTGAATGTAATGATCAGATCTACTTGGGTGATCATTCCATTCTCGATGTTCATGGTCAAGGTAAAGCAAAAGTTTCAAATGGTTTTATTAATAATGTTTTGTTAGTTCCTAAACTTAAAATGAATTTACTTTCTTGTTCTCAGTTGAATCAAAATAACTATAGTGTAACATTATTAAAAGATAAATGGTGTATTAAAATGAACATAATGTTACTATAGTTGAAGGCATTCAAAGAGATGGTTTGTATGTGTTTAATGGCTTTCCTTTTGCTTCTTGTTTAAAAACTCAAACAAGTGACATGTAATTATAGCATGAAAGACTAGGTCATGTAAACTTTAGGAGCATGTATGACATGTCTTGACTAAATCTAGTGATTGGTATGTCACGTATTTCCCAAAATCATGAAACATGTGAAGGATGCTTATGTGGTAAGAAATCTGCTAATCCCTTTCATAGTCATCATGATGATAATTCTTTTGAACCTTTGGAACTTGTCCATAGTGATGTTCGAGGACACATAGAAGTTCCATCCCTTAATGGTTCTTTATATGCTGTCACTGTCATTGATGATTTCACTCGTATGATTTGGTCTTATTTCATTAAAAATAAATCTAATGTCTTGTTAAAATTTAAATAATTTAAAGCTTTATTTTAAAACTCTTTTAGTTATAAAATTAGATGTTTAGGACCGATCATGGGGGAGAATATGCCAGTAAATAATTTGACTCATTTTGTGTTGAATATGGAATTCAAAGGGAATTGACTACTCCCTATTCCCCTCAGCAGAATGAGATTGTAGAAAGCAAAAACCATACCATTTTGTAAATGGCTAGGACCATGATGCATTCAGATTAGGTTCCTAAATTCCTCTGGGCTAAAGAAATGAACACTATTGTTCATATCTTGAACATAGTTCCCACTAAAGCCTTAGTAAATTCCACTCCTTTGGAAAAGTGGTCAAATCAAAAACTAAGTGTATCTCATTTGAGAATATTTGGTAGCCCTACTTCCCTCTTCATTTTAAAATCAAAACAGAATAAGATTGATCAAACATATTTTCCTTGTATCTTTATAGGATATGATGTTGTTAGTGAGAAAATTTCTCGAGGATTTTTTTGATTTTTAGCCAACATCTCAGGACTCTAGGTCCCTATGCTTTGGTGGTGTAGTTCCACTTAATATGCGTGCTTGAGATTGAAATCGTTGGTGGCACGATGGTCGAGGATCCAACAGGGGCACTCCAATGACCCTACGGCAAAATATTATACATACTTGCAAGAGAAGAATTCTCTAGGAGAGAAGGAAAGGGAGTGAGAAAAAGAGAGGGATTAATGTTTCAAGTAGAAAATTAGATTCTTATAGCTGTTAACTAGAAACTTCCAACACACATATACTTAGAAGAAAATAATTTTGCAAGTGGCAACAAGACAACTCAAGATTAAGAAATCAAATTTTCTAAAACCTCCTCATAAAAAAAGGCATGAAAACTCCTTCTTTATTCATTGATGCTTTGACAAAATTGTGCATAGTTAGAAGTATAAGAACATAGGGAAAGGAACTAGAAGAAATAGCTATCTCCTTTGTTTCTTCACAAGTAGTGATCTCTCATGAGTATATAAAATTGACAACCCTTAAGAATGAGGGTTTCATTACATTATATAGAAGTAGAAGTGACCTTCAATTACCCCCTCATGAACTTACATTTTCCTCACAACATGTGAATCTTGACATTCTTAGGAATGAAATTAAGTTCCATTTTACATTAATAAAGGAAACTTCGTACAATGTTTTTAAAAGCCACAATAAGATGAATGTCATGATTTCTCACAACGAAGAATTAGAAAGGGGGTAGAGAAGAGGGGGAAGAATAGAGAGAGAATGGAAGAATTCTCCAAAACATGAGTAGGTATACCTCCACATTTAATGAATATTTTTCCAATGATGATCACAACTTCTACATGATGCACATACACCCTGGACCACAGAATGAGTGTTTAAAAATATTGTTATGAGATTTACCAATGCAAGAGTGGGATGAACACATACAATACCGACAATGACCATCCTTGAAACTTGGTTGATGAAATATTTGACTCATTGAACTCAATCTAACCAACTCACTTTGAATCACCAGCTCTCCTGAGTGACGAAGATGAATTCACATGTTGTGCCTTGCGATGCCTTGTTTTGCCTTTGTATACCATTACACTAAAGATGATGATTCTAGGACCTTTGTGAAGTTTTCATTCCTCTATTTGACCCATGAAACCATATCATTATATAAAAGAGAGTCCAAAAAGAAGTAAGGTGAGTGAAAAAAAAACCATTTGTAACTTACTACTCTAAAAATGAAAACTTTCTATTTTTAGAATATGAGACCATACCTTGTTATTTTGGGAGATATCACATGTCTTGCTCATGTTTCACCTTCCGAAATTTCTTCCATATTCCATCCTCCTCTATTCCTGAGATATTATTATTTTAGCACATTTCTATTTTTAACAGGTTACTTTTTGGGACCTGCTATTTTGGGAAAAGTCATTTTCTATCTTACTTTCCATTTTACACCTTTTCTAATTGTCTTGAGTGATCGAACTTGCAATTTAGGGGACTTTCCATTTATAGCATGTGGGGAAACATAGAATATGTTATTTTTAGTAAGTCATGAAATCAGCCTTGATTTGCGACGGGATAAACTTTTTTGGATTCAGCTCTTTGTCGCAAAATCGTGCTCTAATTTTCATCATGATTCGCTCACCGGAAAGCTTAGAAAGAAAAAATGAAAATTTAAGCCTGGTAAGAGCTTCGGGCATGGAGCTACCAGGACATCCATTAATGGAGTCACCAAGAATTTTTGAAGGTTTTATTCCCCACCTCTGATTGATGAAAAATCAACTTCTCTGTGATGGTTTTTTTTATATGTTCCGTACGAATTTGTAACTCTACCCACATATTGGATCAACGTCAAACTGAGGAAAATGGAGCTAGGGCACAAAATTTGATTTCACTGAAATTAATAGTTTGATGAACCTTTGCAATTTATATTTTTTTCATCATGGAGGTGTTTGGGAGAAGATAATTTTCCCAAATTTTTATGAATATTTGACCACCGGTTTGTGAGTTATGAGTGATTCTTCGTTTTTCCACATGAGAGTTTCTGACAGCATATGCTCATGGTTTTTGCTCAAAAATATTGGTTTTTATCATTTCCATGGTGAGAAATGATGGAAATATGTTGATGAATTTTTTTAGGTGATGTATAAGGTTTTTTAGCAGCAGCAATGGAGGATTAGAGAGAGAATATGATAGTTGGTGAGAACTTGTGCATGTGTGAGAGAAGTAGTTAGTGGCAACCCAACCCAATATTAGAATTTTCACATTATTTTTTTTTTGAATGAGTCACACTTTTTTACACCAAATTAATGGTGCATTTGGTGTAAAATTTCACCCTAACCCTATAAGACCACTTGGTGAGCGTGATATGTTGTTGGGCTTGAGCTGAGGGCTTAAAAATATAACGTTTTTGGTCCACCAAGGTCACATGCTGAAATGGGGGCTTAGGAGGATGGGGGGATCATTTTATTACACCTATTGCACCAAGGTTTGGTTAAATTTGTGAAAAAAAAACACCCTATGATGATTGGGCCACTTGAGCTTGGTGGTGAAGCGGGGGTTGGGAAATGAAGCATGGGGCTTATTTTACAAGTAGGAGCTAAAAATTGGTCATCTAGAGGGTCCAAATGAGGTAGGGGCACATTTTATTTCACCTATTTCACCAAATATTTGGTGAAAAAAAATTGTGCCACTCTCCCATTGGTTGGATTTCCAACCCAATAAATGGCTAATACTGGAGGTTTACTTTGGGAGCATCTTGTCGGGATCATATATGGAGCTTCTGGTGGAGTTTTTGATGAAATTGTATATGATATTGACTGAAAATGTCCTTTTGAATCAAATGGTGTGGTTTTTAGACCTTTATTTTACCTTTTAACCCCTAAAATTTAGGATTTTTTTCTCAAGATCCAAGGTTGTACATGTACAAAACTAGATGTGGACATAGTTTTCCTCAATGTTAAGAAGAATATTATTTCACCATAATCTAGGGATCTGAAATACCTTTTCGAAGATATTTTTTTGAATCTTAGCTACTTTTGGAGCTCCTAAAATCACTTCCTGAAGCTCAATAGCTTTTTTGGCCATGTCCACTGCTTAGGCCTCCAAGACTCATTTTTGTTGAACTTGCTCCAAAACTTGTGAAGCTTCAAAACCATTCCAAAAATTATTACACAATGTTCTTAGATCTCTTCTACACCTTATTAATGGGTTTTGGCTCTCCATTCTATTATGAGGGGTGTACATCGGCCTTGAGAAGTCTTGAGAACAACCCTTCCCAAGCTTGTTGAGAAGATTATCTTGGTATATATGGCTTGGGAAGAACATGGAATGACTAGATACCCATAGATAACCTAATAAAATATTGACTTGGAGATTAGGGTGAAATTAAGGAGGGCTCATATTGACCTTTGGGTAAAATTTTAGGTATGGTATAGTTTTATGCTCGAATATTGAGAATTTTGTTGTTTACACATTCGCATGACAACAATTAGCTCTAGCTTTGGGACATGTCATGGATCAAGCACATCGATGAAATCACATGAGAAATATAGAATCTAAATACAACCCATAACAATGACTAGTGCCTTATCCATTGGTCCTTATAGGACACACACAACTTGCAAGAGATAGATATAAAGGGACAACACACAAACACAAATGAAAGGAAACACACCACAAAAAAGGGAAAAATGCACAAAAAAATGGAAAGGGGAAACAAACTTAAACCACCTATAGTATAAGGTGGGGGACAACCCACTTTCACTCTAACACTCTCTTTTTCTCAGAGGTTAAATTTGAGTGGAAAACAACTTGAGCGATGTTTTTCTGCGCAACCATTGACTGGTTCGAGAAAGTATCCTCCTCTCCTTAATTGTTTATGAAATCTAGGTGTTTTCATTATTGTCTGTGTACTTTGTAGGTGTGAGCCCACATGATCTTCTTAATGCTTAGATATTTTCTTAGAAATTACATTTCCTTCATTCCCTTTGAAATTAGATTCATATTGCCAGTTGCTTTTTTTGCTTACCCACATAACTGATTCTTCATTGAGCATCCCACCATTTCCCCAAAGCTGATTTTAGTTTAAATACTTGAATATTCTGATTTCTTTTCTTTCTGGGTCTATGCTCATTGACCTCTTTTCAATGAGAAACCTCATACCTATCTTTTTTCTCTACTCCATTATGAGGTGCTTCAATATTGACTAAAGGATCAAAAGTAACCTCATACTTGTCTTGTAGGGACATAACATGAGATAAGAGATCAAGAATTATCTTGGAATCTTCCACACCTTATATTGTATCCAATGTTTCTTACACATAGTTATCTTTTGTTACTTCCTATAGCTCATCTTTGTACTCCTTGAAGGATCTTCTTTTTGAAGCTTAAGGAAACTATCTGGAGGTATTACTTCATTATCTTGGGACTCTTTGATTCTATCACTCCTTTGTTAAGGGGAGACTTGGCTTCAAGGGCCTTAAAAATATTTTCTTCAATTTATTCATCATGGAAAGAGTCTTCCTCTTCAAATGGGAAAGAAAATGCCTCCATTTTATCATTGCATCCATCAACTATTTCTCGGGAGGGACATCATATTTCTCATCTTTCTTTATTTCAACATGGATGATCTTCACACTAGTTAAGGCTTCCAAATCAGATTCACGCTTGTCTTGTAGATTCATGGCTTACATCAAGAGTTTGAGATTGAGCTTAGGGTCTTTTGTTTCTTCCACGGATCTTAGTAGTTCTTGTACAAACCATTCTTTCAAACCTTTCATGGGCTCATCACAATCTGGTCTTTTTCCTCCATGGATGACATGATTGAGATCATCTTCATCTCAAATGGGAATGAGAACATCTCCTCTTCATGGATAAGTGTACAAGCTGGTTTCTCCATTTATAAATCATCAAGAACCATTTCCTCTTCTTCCTGGCTTGCATCATCTAGAAAATCAGTTATATCCTCTTGGAACTCAAAGTTCATCAATGCTTCTTCAAGATCCATACTCCTTTGGGAAGAGATACTTGGTCCTATCAAGATGGGAATCTCTTCCTCCTCTTTATTTTTACAAAAATATTCATCCTCTTGTTGTTTTGGTACAAAATGTTGGCTTTCGGATTTCCTTCTTTTTACACCGTGTACTTCATCTTCTTTTCCGGAAGAAATTTTCCATGTCTCCCTTAACTAGGATGGTTGTGGAAGACCATTCATCTAGATCTTACCCCCAAAATGTTGATAGAAAATCCTACTTAGAAACATTCCAAATGAAGTCAGAATGTCTTTTACCAAAATCATCACTAAAACCTTCTTGTCTAGGAATTTGGTGAGAGCCACTTATGCATCTTTAACCTTCCCTAAAAGTAGGACCTCTTTTCACTCCAAGGAGTAAGAAGAGCCACTAGGTGGGGTCATGGTGAGTTTGAGGGCCTTGAAAACCTTTGTGGGCATCATGTTCTTAGAGGCACTAGAATCTATTATGCAGTTTTTCAATACATATTCCCCAATAAGAAGGGATACGTAGAAAGGATCGACCTTGTCAATCTTGGATACACTCAAAGAAATCATGTTCTATGATGGAAGTGTAGGTGGGTTTGTTAGTATTCCTTCAAAAATAGGAGTTACAACATTGGTGTTAAACTACCACTCTTAATATAATGGAAAAATCTATCCAATTATTCAGGGTGGGTCTGAAAATATTCGGTTTCAGTAATCTACACTTTGGTTCTATTCACATATTCTACAAAGTCAAAAGGAGCAGATGTAGACAAATGGGATGAAGGTACTGAATTTTGGATTTAGGATAGGTTTGGAATCGGGATTGATGTTTGGGGAATGGAGGGTGTTTTGAAAGGTAAACTAGGAACTTTAGAAGTATCATATTTTACAAGAGTATATTTAGACTTAGAACTAGAAGAAACATTGGAAGACTTACTTGGAATAGTAGGTGACCTTGTGCTTGCTATAGGATTATGTTTATCTAATACAAACTCCATGCAAGGTGGAAGAGGAGACCCTCCATTGATTATTTTGTTTTGAGGAGTTTCCATGGGAGGATCTTCAGCCTTCTTTTTCTTTGTAGCAGTGGTGGAAGAGGCTACCTTTTTAGACTGAGAATGAGTGAATATTACACATGAGAAATTGGGTGCATCTTCTTCATCATCTTCATCACCTTAAAAATAATCATAGAATTTCATTTGTGTCTCATTCTCAAGTTCGTCAACTTTAGGAAATTACCACCTTCACTTTCTTGTTCAAGCTCTTCTTAATTTTCTTGACTCATATAACTTGCATTGATGGGTGGGGCCTCCAAGGTAAGCCTTCAAGTACTCTTGTAATCTGATTTCTTTTGTTTCTTTGAGAAGACATACATTCAAAAATTTCTCTCTTCAATGATGTCATTTCATTTGCTAATTTTTGTAGCAACGGATTTGTTCTCTCATCTCAAGGACACCAAGTCTTACCCCTTGAGGTATTCTTGATTTTTCGAGAGAGGATGAGATCATCATCAAGTTCAATGGTCATTATTTATGCTTCAGTTAGATTCCTTGGTTGAAACCTTCATAGTAAGAATCCTACCTTCGATAATTGAGCATTGATGAAGAATATCTTGACATTATTATCAGATGGTGAATCCTCTTCTTGTATCCTATGGAGTAACCAGTCGAAATGAGACATGAAGTCTCTCATATTTTCATTTACAACTTTCTTCATTTGTGCCAATTGAACAAGGAGATATTGACAGTCCTTAGTAGATTTAAATCTTTCCTCGAACTTGGTTTTGATATTGTTCCAACGAGTGATTGATCTATCAGAAAGAGTTAGAACCATTCTCTATACTTTTTCTTGGAGATATTCCATGAATAACCTTATTATAACATCTTCATGTGTGACTCCAAGAATCCCACATGATATAGTGAAAGAAGTGATGTGTTCTTTAGGATGTTGTGTGACATCACCTTTGAACTTTGGAAATTTCTTTGGGAACCTGTTGGTAGATTGTGAAGAGGTGGTCAAGAGAAAAGGCCTATATTTCTACCCCATGGAATAATGGGTTGAGGTCTTTCTACTTCATTTGCCATTTTTTCTTCTCTAAATTCTTCTTTTGATTCTTGTTTTGGTTCTTCTTCCTCCTCACCAGGGAATTCAATATTCAATGGTGGTTGAAAGATGGGAGAATTTTTTGGGGAGTATCAACAGGTGTTTGGATGGGATTGCTAGGTGAACCACTTGAAGACCCGGATGGGGATGAGGCTTGAGAAAAATAGTAGGGATTATCTTTGATTCATTCTTGTAAATTTTTCAAAGCCTTGAAATTGGAATCAAAAACACCTCTCGACCTGGGCCAACCTGGTATATCTTCCTTCATCCAACTCTGAGAAAATTTTATAATGGGAATATGAAAAGACATTGTGGAATGTGAAAAGTCACGTGTAAAAATCAGTAGTGTGCCTTTCAGCAATGGATTTATATGAAATAATTTTTTTATTTTTTTAATATTTTATTTTTTATATATTTTTGGACCTTGTTGTATTTTGAGTGAAAATTGTTTCCAATTTGCCCCACGGTGGGCGCCTAAAATCTGTTGGTGAGAAAATTTGTCGAGGGAAAAATTTATGGGTTTCTAGCCAACATATCCAAGACTCTAGGTTCTTCTGCTTGGGTGGTGTAACTCCACTTATTATGTGTGCATGAAATCAAAAAAAAATTATGGCCTGACTGTCGAGGATCCAATAGGGGCACTAAACTAAACCTATGGAAAAAGCTTGCGAATACTTGTAAGAGAGGAATTTGATAGGAGAGTGGGAAAGGGAGTGAGAAAAAGAGAGGGGGATTAATGTTGTAGGTATAAAATCATATTCCTATATCCATTAACTAGAAATTTCCAACACACATATACTTAGAAGAAAACAATTTTGCAAGTGGCAACAAGACAAGTCAATATTGAGAACTCAAAGTTTCTAAAACCTCCTCATAAAAAAGGCATGAAACTCCTTCTTTCTTCATTGATGCTTTGAAAAAATTGTGCATAGTTAGAAGTATAAGAACATAGGGAAAGGGACTAGAATAAATATATATCTCCTTTGTATCTTCACAAGTAGTGATCTCTCATGAGTATACAAAATTGACAACCCTTAAGAATGAGGGTGTCATTACACTATATAGAAGTAGAAGTGACCTTCAGCTTCCCCCCTCATGAACTTACATTTTCCTCACAACATGTGAATCTTGAAATTATTAGGAATGAAATTAAGTTCCCTTTTATATTAATCAAGGGAAACTTATTACAATGTTTTTTAAAGCCACATTTAAATGAATAAGACGAACGTCATGATTTCTCACAATGAAGAATTAGAAAGGGGGTAGAGAAGAGGGGGAATGGAGAGAGAATGGAAGAATTCTTTGAAGCATGAGTAGGGATACCTCCACCTTCATTTAATATTTTCCAATGATGATCACAACCTCTGCATGATGCACAAACACCCTAGACCACATAATGAGTGTTCAGAAACATTGTTATGAGATTTTACAAATGTAAGCTCGGGATGAACACATATAATGCCCACGATGACCCTCCTTGAAACTTGGTTGATGAAATCTTAAAATCGTTGAACTCGATCTGACCAAATCACTTTGAATCACCTAGTTCCTTAAGTGATGAAGATGAATTGACATGTTGTACCTTGTGATGCCTTGTGAGTCATTTGCCTCTCGTATACCATTTCGCACTGAGATTTCTTTACGGATGATGCTTCGGGACCTCTATGAAGTTCTCATTCCTCCATTTGACCCATGAAACCATCTCATTATCTGAAGGAGAGTCTAAAAAGTAGTAAGGTGAGTGAAAAAAATCCATCTCAAATTTTTTGCTCCCAAAATGAAAACTTTCTATTTTTAGAATATGAGACCATGCCCTATTATTTTGGGACGGTGTGATAGATCACATGTCTTGCTCCATTGATTTCGGTGTTTCACCTTCTAAACCTTACGCCATATTTCATCCTCCTCTATTCCTAAGATATTACTATTATTATCACATTTATATTTTTATCATGTTACTACTTTTGGGGACTTTCTAAAAAAAATCTTACTTTCCATTTTACACCATTTTTTTGATTGTCCCGAGTGATTGAACATGCATTGGGCAACTTGCCATTTATATTTAAGCATGTTATGAGGTGGGAAGCATAGAATATTGTATTTTTTAAGTGGTGAAAATAGACTTAGTTTTGATGGGAGAAAAAAATGTTTTTTGATTCAGCTCTTTGTCATGAATTTGTGCTCCAATTTTCACCATGATTCACTCAAAAGTTCGAGGTGGGAAATTAAAAAAAGAAAATTTACGCATGTAATTAATTTTAAGAGATTTTTGGGCACTTGTCGAAGAGACCAGGGTGGGTGACCATTAATGGAGTCACCAAGATTTTTTGAAGGTTTTCTTCCCCACCTCTGATTGATGAAAAATCAACTTCTCTATGATGGTTTTTTCTCTAGATGCTCCATACAAATTTGTAACTCTACCCGCTTATCAAATCAACATCAAACTGAGGAAAAGGGAGCTAGGTCACAAAATTTGATTTCACTGAAATTAATGGTCTAATGAACCTTTGCAATTTCTATTTTTTTCAGCATGGAGGTGTTTGGGAGAATATAACTTTCCCAAATTTTTATGAAGATTCGACCACCAATTTGCGAGTTATGAGTGATTCTTCGTTTTTCCACATGAGAGTTTCTAACAGCATATGATCATGGTTTTTTCTCAGAAATCTTGGTTTTTCTCCTTACCACATAGAGAAATGATTGAAATATGATGATGAATATGTTTGAGGTTCCGTGGGAGAAGGTCACTTTTTTTAGCATCAGTAATGGAGGATTGGAGGGATAATCTAATAGTTGGAGAGAAACAACTTCATTGCACGCATCGAATGTGATGTAAACAACTAAAGGATGACCTAGTTAGAATTTTCACATAATTTTTTGGTTTGGAATGATTCACAATTTTGTGCACCAATTTAACCAAGTTATTGGTTCATTTGGTGCAAAAAATTGCACTCGAACCCTATTGGGCCACTTGGCGGAGCATGATTAGTTGTTGGGCTTGAGCGGAGGGCTTAAAAATAGCACGTTTTTTGGTCCATAGGGTCACATGTCATTTAGGGTTCGGGGCTTAGGAGGATGGGGGCACATTTTCTTGCACCTATTGCACCAAGATTTGGTGAAACCTATATGTACACGTCTTTTTGAAAACAATGTGCCCTATCCATTTGATTTGATTGCAGGCCACTTGGCAAAGCCTGGTCCTAAGTCAAAGCGAGGGACTTTCTATTTTGGGAAATGAAGCCCAAGGGGCTTAATTCCATTTATAGTAGGAGCTAAAACTTGGTCATCCTGGGGAGGGTCCATGGGTCCAAATGAGGTAGGGGAACATTTTCTTACACCTCTTCCCCACCTGATTTGAATATTTTGTTCACGTAGTGTAAAAAATTATGCCACTCTCCCATTGGTTGGATTTTCAACCCAATAAATGGCTAACTATAGCATGGAGGTTTACCCTAGGGGCATGAGTTTGAGCGATTCTTCATTTTTCCACATGGATCATATTTAAATCTTGGAGATGATGAAGATGTTTGAGGTTACGTAGAAGGTTTTTTAGCATCGTAATGGAGGATTGGAGGATAATCGATAGTTGGAGAAAACAATTTGTGTGTTGATGTAAAACAACTAGCCGACAAACAACTAGTAGAATTTTCACATAATTTTTGGTTGATTCTTCAGGGATTTTTGATGAAATTGTATATGATCTTAACTAAAAATTTCATTTTGAATCCAATAGTTTGGTATTTAGAGCTTTATTCCACCATTTATCCTCTGAAATTTAGGATTTTTCTCAGGCTCCAAGGCTATGCATGCACAAAAATGGATGTGGGTGTGAACAAGGAAAAGTTTGAAAAGTTATGGAAGGAGGCAATAACACTAAAGAAGCCCCAAAATATTTAACCAAAAATGTGATGAACCATCATGATAAGAAATAAGCAAGAACTATTACTTTGTATGCATATATAACTTGAAATAAACAATCAAACCTAGCATATCTAAACAATTCTCTACTCTTTGAAAGCTATGAAAACATGAACCTATTAAAGATTCTAGCAATCAGTTATGATCATTTGATTCTCAAGGTTTTTGAGAGTGAGAGCTCACCATTAATGGCTACAAGACCATATGGTTCCTCTCATTTACCCAAAGCTTGAGTGAAAGATGCAATAACAAAGAAAATAGCTCAATAACAATGAAGAAAGCTCCTAATCCTAGCAAAAATACTATAGTTTAGCCTAGAGAGGGAAAGTGTTCTTAGAAATGGCTTAGGGGTATGGGTCTATTTATAGTTTTTGTTTCCAAGAATGGAATGATTTGGGTGCATGTGGGACAAAAAGCACTTTTACCAAGTCAAAGTAAGATTTGACTAGGTTTAGAGACTAATTAATCTCTTAGGATTAATTAGGGGTCCCATATAGGCTTGGGAAGCTTTTTGGGAGCATCGGGAGGTGTTTGGATAGATTTCAAAAGTGTTGGAAGTGGGAGTTAGCTAATGAGAAGATCCATTAGTCAACTACAAGATAAGAAGGCTTAATCAACGTGTATTGGTCAATTAAGAGGTTTTGAAGGGAAAAGAAGTCTAATTGACAAAGTGTTGTCAATTTATAGGGAACAGAATAACTAGTGCAATGTTAGGAATAATATTGCTTTGATCAAACTATAGGTGTCTACATTTTCCCTCTTTGGGGTGGCATAAGATACGTCACTTCAAAGAAATTAGACAAGCATAAACAACTACAATTGTTTTGAAGGGTGGAAGAAAAATTGCTAGAGTGAAGGATGCCCCCTCAAGTGTTGATGGGGTGATGGAAGAGGTCGATCGACGATCGAAAATAAGAAGGAAAATAGATAGAAGAATGAGGAGGGACAAGATGCCCCAAGTGAAAAAGTAGAATAGGGAATAAAGGGGATATAGAAGAAAAATAACAAGGGATATTGAGGTATCAACGATCCAATACTGTGTAAAACAATATTCATTTCATCACATTACTATAAATATTCAACATCAGTCCTTATTAAAAATATAAGCATACGACAGAAGTGTAGAATGACATGAAAATCCATAACATGGACAACTGTCCATTGCTAAAATATCGACTCCATGCAACATACAAAATTCAATGCAATATGAGAAGTAAAAATCTAATCTAAGTAAGGAAACAAGTACAATCACACATACTCAAACTAACAACATTTAAGAAAGTTGCACAAATGTTTTTTTACAAATGTTTTGTGATAAATGACAAGGGTTAACAGTGATTCCCAAGCAAGGATTCATGTGAGGGGAATTGATGGAGGACACTTGGGTCCAATGAAAAGCTTTGTGCATGATGAAATAGCACCAGACAACTCGTTGTGCCCTAGAATACTGATGAAGCAAGTAGTCTAGATTTGTAAATGGTTGTAGATCTAGATGATCCATGAGTCATTTGGTTTGAAAACACATGAAAATGCAAGCAAGATATGAGATGAATACCATGCATGAGACACAAATTTCAACCGCGTATGAGCTTTTTACCAAAATTTTTCAATTTCAGAATTTTTTTAGGATTTTTAGGATTTTTGAAAAAATTATAATGTTTTGAAAGATTTTATGATTTTTTGATCGGTCGGAAGAATTTAAAAAGTGGAAGATTACCTAAAAGCACATGAAAATACCCCTTAGGGTGAAGATATGGGTGTCGAGTAGAAAAATATGCCCTAACGAGAAGAAAATGGGTCAAATATGATTATTTAAAAATAAGCATCACGACGAGTAATAGAAGGTGTTAGAATGATCACGACGGTGAAATGACACATTTCAGCCATCACGGTGGGCAAGAATGCATCATGGCAAATAAAATTGATCATATATACCCCTCCTAGGGGAGCTAAAATCATTACGAGTAATTCATTTGATAGTGACACTTTGTTGATTTACTATTTACCTTTGTTATGACCCTGAGGAGAGATGGCATGAATTAAGAGGTGTGGGAGGTGGGTAGACACGGTTCATGACTACATGTGGATTCAAGGTGATGGAAACTACGTGAGTATCCCATCCTTTCTTGTCAAATTTAGCATTTATTAGCATTTATTATGGTTTTAGGGGGTTCATGGCATGCACGCAGGGGTAGTTAGGTGTGTGCATGCATTGGTCCGACGAGTACGCATATGCGCATGGGTAGAAATGGATGCCCATGCGTCGGGATAAGACAAAATAGGTGGACATATGCACGCGTGCAAAAAGAGGTACATAGGAATCATTAGAGACGCGCAAGCATCATGAGGGGGTTGATTAGGTCGCGTGTACATTTTAGTATATGAATATAGGTGTCAAATTTTAGGTGCAAGTGTTGTTATATGTGCATGAACCAACAAGGGCATGCATGTGTCATCAGGGCGTGCATGCGTCAAAACATGTTCTTGAACATGTAGAAGAAAAATGGAAAGTGGTTTGGAGGACCTTAGAAGAACTTGGGGAATGCTAGAAGAACTAAAGATGAAAATAGGTCAAATTCTAGCTGATGTGAGATAGAAGAAAATCTAAGTGTTTTGGTTGATTTTACAAAGGAAAATACCGTGTCGAAGGTATGGGAGTGATATGGATGATTGGACAACCTAAATTCTTCCCTCTCACAACACGAGAGGAAGTATTTGGATATTACCTTGTACGTAGTCGGGAGTACACATGTGGTGCAAATGCCAACAATTACCATATATCACAACCTGATTACAACCTTAGCCGAGAGGTGGCATAGTGAGAGTTAGTGTTTTAGGCTACCTACCGGTGAGATGATAGTCACTCTTGAGGACGTGTGGCTGATATTATGATCCCTGGTCATGGGGGATTTGATTGAGTACAAGACTAAAGAGACACAGATTTTGGATAGCCTTATTGAGCTCTTTGGTGTAGATGACATACCTCGATGAGGTATGACAATTCATATGCATCAGTTTATTGCGGATCTAAGCTTACATCATGTGTTGGTTTATCTCATGGCTCTTGTCAATGGTATCTTGCTTACTGATAAGACAAGAAACTCATTCCCCTTAGGTTTGATTACTGTGATCCGAGGTATACTCAAGGGAGAGCGATATTGTTGGGGCCAATGCATATTAGCGCACTTATATTGAGATCTTCACTTGATTACATATAACCATCAAAATATGGTAGGCCCAACCACACTTTTACATATATGGTCCTGGGACCACATAGCTAGCAGGTGCATTGTGAGATCGAGCTCCTGATTAGCCCTCAGGTTTTGGTTGGGATCCCATTGGCAATGATGTACGTGAGCATATGGGAGATACATATTATTACCGATGTGCTTATGATGATATTTAGCAAAGCACATGATTGTGTGGAGGCCCTATAGACACTATCAATGGCCAGAGGATAGAGTAGAGCTCAGTATATGTTTCGTTTGTGCACTTTATGGTTGATAGTCATAGATACATTAATGAGTATTACAGATTGATAGATTACAACCGTAGTTTAGGGCTATATAGGATGTGCCTCATCCTGAGATGTGGTATGACCGACAACCGAGGGATACATTTGTTATTAGTTCACATATTAGGTCGTAGCAGGCTAGAGCTAGTTATGATCAGATGGTTCCACTAGCATGGGCTCCTCTGTGAGAGATTATGGATCCAATAGTTACAATAGCCTTTGCACCATGGTATGCCATAGTTTTGCCTCATCATTTGACCATTTCATAGAATGCATGGGATGTAGGGATAAGGCCCCCTCTAGAGTAGTGGAGTGGTAGTGATGATGATGATTCAGATGATGAGGATGGATCGGATAGGGATGGTGGTGGTAGATAGGGTCCTTGACTAATGCAGCAATAGGGACAGGGGCCACAAATAAGACAGAGATAGGTTCTTATAGCTCATCAAATATAGATGACCCAGGTGGGCATATTAGTGGGTACGTGCACTATTACAGTGAGGTGCCTCCTCTTGGAGTAATTTCACGAGTTCTCCACAACATGGTACACAACAGGGAAAATTATGAGCCCACCACACAACCTAAAGGGTGGTGGAGGAGATGGTGGAGAGTAGGATAGAGGACAAGTAGTTGCGTTATAGCAAGCATTAAACATGTTGTAGTTATTCACTCTAGGTGATACCATTTGAGAGGGATTAGGCTAGGAAACAACTACTGTGTCCTCGCATCAAAGTGAGATTAGGCCCAATCTCAGGCAATTTATAGAGGTGGGAAGATGGTGTTGCTTGCTTTCAGCAAATCCAATAGATAGAAACCCAGATGGCATGATTATGAACCTATGGCAAAGTCTATGGACCAGCTTCAACAGTTGACCAAGAAGAGGGACCAGCCCAAGCACAAGTGTAGACTATCACTAGGGAGAGATATCGGCTAACCATAGAGCATACATAGGATCGAGCTGATGTAACTAGGGTTACAAGAGAGCACAATGCTCTTGTGTGGGCATCCTCACCGGCTGGGATGACAGATATACTGTCAAATATTATGAGAGCTAGCGGTGAGGCCTCCTATTATAAGGTCACATATCATCTGGTAGTTTCAAATGAGTAGAGGGTCACTCCCTTTGATCATATAGGTTTGATCAGGTCTAGATCTAGGTTGCAGAGGACCTCTCGATCAACTAGATCAGTGTGTAGCAACCAACGGTACAATAGAGTTTCATAGCCTCTATAGGGCCATTTCATTAGCAATAGCCTCCTCCTCGGGCCCTAGGTCAAGCAGTCTAGAGAGGGTGAGATTTGTGGTTGACTTTTCTATATTTTATCATGTATTTTCTCGCTATATGTATCAGATGTACATCTCTTATAAAGGCTCATTTTTTATCGATTGTATATATGTATTCATTTTGATTATGCCTCTTATGAAGGCTCATTTTGATTCATGCCCATGATGGCATATTTTGTATCCAGATGTATCGAGACACTTTGTACATGGACATTGGACTATGATGTATATATGATTATGATGATTATGGACTTATTTATGATGTGTATGATTTTATCACATGTTCTTTGATTTATGAGATATCATATAGATGATATCACATGTTTTGATGATATGTTTCATGTTCCTACTTATCGCATTTTTGTATGAGATAGAAGTAGATGATATCATGTTGTTTTGTATGTGATACTTATGATTATCCACGTTTTTATTATGGTCTATGTTTGAGGGGGACAAAAGGTGGTCCCTCTTGCCCCTCGTGGCAATATTTATATGGATGTAGATTAGCATACATGTTTAATTTTCCTCTTCATGATTATGCAACTTATCTTTTTATCGATATACGATGTATAGATGTTATTTGTTATGATGACAAAAATTTGTACAACTCAATCAAATCTAACTAATACAACACAAATATATACAAGCATGCAAGATTAAATTAACTAAATATAGTGCACAAAAGATAAATTCAAACTCAACCTAAGTAAGAAAATTCATTCATTCAAAAGAGCACACAACATGAAAATGTAATTCAATTGAATCTACACAAACCAACAACTAAAAGTAAGGAAATCACTCCTTTTTTTTTGCAGGACAACATTGATATATTTTATATTGTTTTTGGGTGTCTTTGTGAGACAATTTTCTAAGGCTCTTTTCTAAAATGAACCTAAAATACCTAACAATATATATACATGCAAGGCCTAAAACACAAACAAATAACTAACTAAATAAACAACTTATTTTGTAAGATGATTTTCAAGGCTACTGTTCACATTATTTTTGTGGTTTTGTCCCTAGAAGGGGTTTTTCAAATGTTTAGGGTTTTCTAACATATTTGAATGTTTTTTGTTATTTGAAAGGTTTAACGAAACTATGTACAAAAATGAAGAAGTGTAGATGCCCCCAATGATATAGGGGATGTACAAGGGAAGAATGCCACGAGTATGTGTGAGATTGTGAAAAATGTGAAGGCATCTCCTAGTGCTAGATGGGAATATACAAATTTTATTCCCTCATATAGATACAAGAATAGATCATCCAAATCAAGGCCTTGAAAGATAGGTTCAAGAGGATACCTAGACTTTAAGGAAAACTAGCCCTAGATAGAAGCTAATAGTTACCCATCCAAATGTGAGAGTTTCTTGTGAACAATGAATCCTTCTTAAGCATCGGAAACTGGTTTTCACCCAAGGAATTTCCCATTGTGCCACAATTGCATGGTTTTCATATTTGGACGACCTATTTTCTTTTTACTTGTTTTCTTGATTTTTTATTTTTACTTGTTTTTTCTTTCTTTTCCAAGGAACGTGATACTCAAGCATAGAACCACTTGAGATTAATTGCATTAATTGGATCTTGTAATTATTCACCATATGAGTTAGCCAATTTATATTCCCTTGAGTCATACTGAGTGACCACGACATACTCTGGTCTTAATCAATTGGCCTTAAACTTACCTTTCTTTTCTCGATCCTTAACCATGTTAAACTGGTTTTCCTTCAAAATGATATCTCCTACATCAAATTGATGAGGTATGATTCATTTTTGTATCCTTGTGAAACTTGGTTCTGATAAACCTTCAACTGATTGAGTGCCCTCATGCGCTTCTCATCCATTAGATCCAACTCTGCTATCCGAGATACCCTGTAGTCTTCATCTTTGTCTAGATAGTCCCAGAGAGATATTCTCAGGGAGGGAAGCTCAACTTCCAAGGGTATGATGGCCTCAGTGCCAAAGACTAGTGAGTAAGGTGTAGCACCAGTAGGGGTGCAAATGGAGGTTCAATAGGCCCAGAGGGTGGGATGGATCTAAAGGTGCCAATTAAGAACAGTCTTGCTAACCATCTTTTCCATGATATGCACAAGTGTTTTATTGGTGGATTCATCTTGTCCATTAACTTGAGGGTAATAGGGGTTTGACCACTTGATTTGGATTTAGAAGCTTTGGAATAACCCTTTGAGTGTCTTGTTCTTGAAGGATTTACCATTTTTTGCTACAATGGCAGAGGGAATGTTGTAATGGCAAATAAGATGGTTCATAATGAATTTGGAAATATATGTACCAATTATGTAAGTGAGAGGCACATCCTCTACCCATTTAGTGAAGTACTCAGTGGCGGTGATAATGTGAGTGTGGCCATCTGAGGAAGTTGGAGTGAGCTTCCCTTTGAGAGCAAGCCCCCATTTTGAAAATGGTCAGGGCGTAGTGATGGGTTGCAAAGCCTATGCTAGTACATGTATCAAGTTTCCATACTTATAACAAAGTTCACATCTCATGACAAAATTTCAATAGTTTGTTTCCATCATAGGCCAATATTAACCTACTCTCAATAATTTCTTAGCAAGGACCATCCCTCTTGTGTGTGCTCCAAAAACGCCTCCATGCACTTCTTTGATTGCTTGGATTGACTCGATCACATCTAGACAACGTAACATATTCCCATCATATCCACGACGATAGAGGGTTCCTCCTAGGAGGGTATAATGGGCTATGCGAGGGATAAGGGGATATTTTTCAGTATGGGAGATATATGGGGAAAATTTCCATCTTGTAGGTAGTTGAAAATGGAATGGTACTCAAGGGGATAGAGGACCAACAACTTCACATGCTAGAAAATATTCTGGCATGTCATATGCAGCATCTGTAAGTGTTCCACAAAGAAAGGCATCTTTTTTTCCTAAGGTGGAATGCATAGTAAAGACCCAATGGTATTCGTGGCATCTCGCTAACCGGTTATTTGATCTTGGTATTTTCTCAACGATGATCTACACAAAGTACTCTTTTAAAGTTTCAACCAGTTTCTTGTATGGAACAAGTTTTTCATATTTAACCTTGTATTCACCATTAACTATGACTCATAGCTATCTAATGTTCCATGTGATAGCTAGCTTTAAGCCAACAATAAGTGCCTCATACTCTACAATGTTATTTTTTCAAGGAATCCCAAACGAAATGCCTGTGGAATAACCTCTCTAGTGCGCTCAGGTTTTGTGAAGAATATGATATGACCATAATCTAGGGCTCTAAAATAATTTTCTGATGATAGTTTTTTTACTCTTAACTCCTTAGGAGCTCTCGAGAATCACTTTCTAAATCTTAGTATCTTTTCTCGGTGTTATCCACTATTTAGGCCTCCAAGACTCACTTTTGCTGAACTTGATCTAAAACTTGTAAAACTTCCCAAAACCTTCCAAAACTGATTACATGATGTTCTTGGATCTCTATTATTCCTTCTTGATGGGTTGTGGTTGTCCATTCTATTCTGAGGGATGTACACCAACCTTGAGAAGTCTTGAGAACATCCCTTCTCAAGCTTGTTGAGAAGCTTTTCTTGGTAGATCCGACGTGGGAAGAACATGGAATGACCGGATATCGCTAGATCACCTAAGAACACATTGACTCAGGGATTAGGGTGAAATGAAGGAGGGATCATATTGACCTTTGGGAAAAAAATTCAAGTATGGTATGGTTTTCATGCTCGAAAATTGAGAATTTTCTTGTTTGCACATTCGCATGACAATAGGTGCAAAAACTAAAGATCTTAGGATCTTTAATCCATCAAAAATAGAAGTTATAGAAAACATGAATGTTAAAATTTTGGAAAAAAATTCTTCTTCTTCATCTTTTGTTTATGTTATTTATGATTATTCTAATGAAAATGAATTTGAAATTAAAAATTGTGAAAATGATGTATGTGGTGAAGAAACTACTAATGAGCCTATAGTTGAAAAAGAGATAGTACATATTTCCTCTATAACTAAAATACCTATATGGGTTGAGTCTATTATTCAAGACTCTAATACTAGAAACCTTTAGAAAATCACTGGAATCCCTCATACATATCATTCCTTAATGACATTGTATGAACCTGAATCCCACTCTTTCGAATAAGCTTCTTCTGACGAAAGATGGATAGATGCTATGAAATCTGAATATATTGCCTTGATTAAAAATCAAAATTTGGAGTTAGTCCCTCCTCTTGAAAAATGAAGTATAGTCGGATCTAGATGGCTATACAAGATTAAATATAAATCAGATGGAAGTGTAGATAAATTCAAAGAAATATTAGTAGCTCGAGGGTTTACTCAAAAACCTAGTATCGACTACGTTGAAACATTTGCACCATTTACAAAAATGAGCACAGTAAGGATTTTGATTTCCTTAATTGCTCAATATGGTTGGGAAATCCATCAGATGGATGTCAAAAATTCCTTTCTAAATGGTGATTTAAAAGAATAAATCTATATGACCCAACCTACAAGCTTTGAAGAACCAAGTAAAGAAATGTATGTTTGTAAATTGAAAAATATTTATATGGTTTAAAACAAGTTCCTAGAGCTTGGTATGCAAAGATTAGCATTTTTAAAATGAAGCTAGTTTTTCTAACTGCTCATCTAAATATTATTTATTATTTATTATTTAAAATTGAAGAAAATTTTATCATTCTCATGTATTGTATGTTGATGATTTATTTATCACTAGTAATTCTAAAAGTTTAATTACAAAAATTAAAGCAAAGTTAATGCAATATTTTGAAATGGTGGACTTTGGATTATTACATCATTTCTTGGGTATGGCTATATTTCAGGATAAAATTCTATTGTAGTATCTCAATCACAATATGCAACTAATTTACTTAAAAGGTTTAATATGATCGATCAGAAACAGTTGGTATTCCTTTAGAAGTTATATGTAAACTTAATCCTAAACCCGCATCTCGAAAAATTTAATTCTACTTTGTGGAGGAAACTTTTAGGTAGTTTAATTTATCTAACTATTACTAGACCTAACATTGCTTATGTAATAGGGATTGCTTCAAGGTTTATGCAGAAGCCTTATCGGATCATCTTTGAAAGTTAGCAAAAACAAATTGTGTTATATTAAGGGCACAATTAATTTTGGTTTACATTATATTTCTTCTAACAATGCATATTTATATGGATATTGTGATTCTAACCATGTTGGTGATGTGATATATCACAAGTCTACAACTGGATATGTATTCAAGTTTGGTGCATGTGTCATTACTTGGATCAGTAAAAAGAAGCCAACCGTTTCCATTTCTTCTACTAAGGCATAATATAGAAATGAAATGGAAGTAACAAAAGAAGCCATGTGGTGAAGCGGCTATTGGAACAGATGCACATGGAAGCTAAAGGAAGTAATCCTCTTTTTTGTGATAGCTAGAGACTTGACCGCTCTCATTAAAAATTATATCGAGATACATATGCACTTTATCCAAGAGAAGGTTCTCTGTAGTGATATAGATATCTAGTACTGTCTGATTGAAAATCAAGTTGCAGACATGTTTACGAAGCCATTTTGTGGTGCGAAGTTCTATAAATTTTGTGCAATTCTTGGCCTTTGAGTTGTCATTACGAGGGGAGTGTGCATGACAATGCCACCTCCTAACGACTGACTAGTTGTTGACTCCTTCTCCTGTATACTTCTATTTTGGTTTAAAAGCATTGTAAAAATATCTTGTATGATCTATGTAAACTAATAGATTTTGCGAGAAAATACGGTCAATGTCGTATCTATTTGTAAAGGAGGTACTTGTATTATAAAAGGCTCCTAAAGATGTGGCATAATAATTTTTCCATGAGAAATGGTGGAATTTAGTCTCAAAAATACATATGCTAGCCTAAACCTTTAGGATTTATGGATTTGTAAATCATATTGTAAAAACAGTAATGTTGGCACATGGATCCCCACTTAATATTAAGGGGGTATTAGAACTATAATATTAAGTGTATCATAATATTTAGTTTATATTTAAATCATATAGAACAACTTATATTCTTATTATTTAAATATAAAATTTATATTATGTGGTTATATATTTAATTAACTAACATTAAATCGGGGAGGTGTGCCCCATCACTTAAGAAGGTCATAACCCTTCAGGTTATTTAAATATGACCATAGGTTATATTTAGGACATATAAATTTGAATATCAAATCATATGAATCGGGAGATCCTAGTAAAAATATGGAGTAGAAGTGAGGAGGGAGTTTTTACTGGATTGGTTATAATAGTTTCTCATATAGTGGATTAATTCTTCCCGTGGTTTTTTACCTCTTTGGGGTTTTCCATGTTACATGTTATGTCAATGTGTTATTTATTTTATATTGTTATTTATTTTTCTTATATGTGCACATTTATATTTATGTATATTAATTAATGTTGACCTAACATTTAATAAGGTTAATAAATGTTCATTCCTCCCTCATCCTAACATATTCAAGCTTCTCCCAAGTAGGAAAGCTATATAAAGGACCTTCCTACATCCTTTCACACACACACCATACTTTTGTTAGTGATTTATACAAGCTTATGATAAGATCCTTCTCCATTCTTTGGAATATCTACTTCATCTTTGCATCCATTCTACCATTGTTGAGCAAAAAGGAAGATCCAAGCTTGGAATTTTAGTCATCTCTTGGTGAGATCCTTCCCTCTCTTTAGAGATCAAATACATAGATTTGATTACTCATTATCTAAAGAGGATTTTGGTTTAGAAGTAATAATAAATTTAATAGAGTAGAAATGGCTAGCATTAGTTGATTCAATTCATGTTTAATCAAAATAGCTAGTTTTTTTAAGCTCTAATCATAATGTTAATGGTAGATTTAGATTTTCTTTAAATCAAAAGACCTTTTTGTTACTTTTGTGTGAATTTTCAAATATCTTTGCTTGGTCCTACACATACATGCCAGGGTTAGATTCGGCATTAGTAATGCATAACCTATTTGTGCATGAAGAGGCAAAGCCTATAAAACAAAATATCATAAAGATGCATCCTCACATCACCTTATTGGTAAAAGAAGAGTTGGAGAAATTATTGGTAGTAGGCTTCATCAGGCCTATTGATTATTCAGAGTGGATTTCAAACATAGTCCCTATGTACAGAAGAAACCTATCGTATTAGAATCTATACAGATTTCAAAGATATAAATAAAGATTGTCCTAAGGATGACTTCCCTCTTCCTAATATCGACATGATTGTCAACTCAACAACTAGTTATGAAATGTTATCACTCATGGATGGATTTTCAAGGTATAATCAGATTAAAATTACTGAGGAAGATCAACATAAGATAAATTTTACAACCCCATGGGGGACATTCTACTATCAATTCATGCACTTTGGCCTCAAAAATGTAGGCACAATATATCGATGGGTTATGATTGTAATCTTTCAAGATATGCTCAATGATATAATGGTAACTATATGGATGCCATCTTGGGTAAATCAAGGACTAGAGAAGATCACCCAGTGATTTTTTGGTGCATCGTTCAACGTCTTAGGGACTATAAGGTCAGACTCAACCCAAATAAATGTTTCTTTATCATGCCAAGAAAATTGTTAGGTTTTATTGTTTCAAGGAGGGGAATTTATGTAATCCTAGTAAAGGTTACTACTATAACAAAGATTCCTCCTTGAAAGAACATAATTTTTTTTTTTAGTTTACAAGGGAAGATTCAAGCAATTAGAAGATTCATCTCCCAACTTGCAGATAAGTGCCACTCATTCACACATCTTCTAAAGAAATATGTTGAATTTCATTGGGGTCCATAACAACAAAGTGTTTTCTTTGCTTAAGGAATATCTATCCAAACCACGGGTTCTAATGTTGCCAATTGTAGGTGAACCATTGCTATTGTATATTTCTACTACTTAATTTGTAATTAGTGCATTATTGGCCTAATATGATATAGAGCAGAAAGAAAATGTATTTACTACCTTAGTCATACGTTGATTTCTTACGAGTTCAATTACCCGCAAATTGAGAAGGTTTGTTTGACCGTCATTTTTATTTTCAAAAACTTCGTCATTATTTGCTGAATAATAAAACTAATCTCATATCAAAATTGGACCCATTGAAATACTTATTATCAAATTCGCACTTACGGGAATGATGGCCATTGGATCTTCCTACTTAGGGAATTTGATATTGCATACGTCCATCATAAATTAGTTAAAGGGTAGGTGCCGGAAGATCAACTAATTGAATCCCCTTTTCCAGGAACTGAACCATTAAGTTTGGAACTTCCAGATGATTCTACAATGTACCTTGAGGAATCTATTACATGGAAGTTATACTTTGATGGATCCTTTACATTTCATGGTTCAGGTGTAGGAGTTGTGTTGATCACCCCTTCAAGAGATTTGATTCCTCAAGCATCCCGACTCAGTTCGCATGTACAAATAATATAATGAATATAAATCCCTTATTGCAGGGATGAAACTAGTTATCAAGTGGGACATTAAACAAGTGAATGTAATTGGTGATTCTATGTTGATCATTAAACAAGTAATTGACGATTACAAAGTTAAGGATGAAAACTTCTTCCTTACAAGAAATAAGTCGACACTTTGAAGGGTTTCTTTGAGAAAATTAAATTTAAGTAGATCCCTAGAAGGAAAAAGCATATAGTGGATGTTATGGCCACAATTGGGTCTATGTTACTCATTCCACCTAGAAACAAAGTGACATTTTGTTCTTTGTTGAACATCTACGGAGACCAACATATAACATGCATGATTCATGTTTGGTATGTGAAATTGTTGGTCCCTTTTCCCCTTGGTATAATGACATATTCAATTACCTTCATGATGGAACCTTCCCTCCAGACATTTCCCATTCTAAAAAAATAAACCTTATCCAACACATAGCCCACTACACCTTACTTTGGGGCACTCTTTACCGTAGAGGCTATGATGGGAATTTATTACATTGTCTTAATGCAGATGAATCTATCTTAGCGGTTAAGGAGGTGTATGAAGGCATATGTGGTGGTCACTGAGGCCCATACAAGTGGGATAGTCTTGGATTAAAAAGACACTGAGATTAGGTTATTATTGGCCTACCATGGAGACTAATTGTTTCAAGTACGTAGAGAAATGTTTATTGCGATAGAAAGATGGAAACTTGTTACATGCATTGGTGAAATCATTGCAACATATTAAACACCATGGCCTTTTTCAAAGAGGGGAATCGATCTCATTGGTACACTTACCCCTACATCATCTGATGGCCATATGTTCATTATTACTACCACTGAGTATTTCACGAAGTGGGTAGAGGCTTTTCCTCTCACCTATGTCACTAGTACATAGATATCCAAGTTTATAATGAACCATATCATTTGTCGATATGTCATCCCCTCTATCATTATAGATGAAAATGGTAAGTCATTCAAGAACAAAATTGTGAAGGTGTTGTGTCAATGCTTTCAAATCCAACTCAAGTATTCAACCCCTATTACCCTCAAGGTAATGGACATGTTAAAGCTTCAAATAAAACCCTTATTCGTATTATGGAGAAAATGGTGAATAAAACTTGTCGTAATTGACATTTGCATATTCATCCCATCCTCTGGGCTTACAGAACATCCATCTACACCCCTACTGGTGTTACTCCATATACCTTATTTTTTCGGCACAAAATCCATATTACCCCTTGAGATTGAGCTCCCTCTTTGCGCATAGAGCTAAGAGATTACTTGGATAAAAATGAGGACTATATAATGGATCGACTAGCATAGCTAGAGTTTATTAGATGATAAGTGCCTTCATGCCCTTGATCACCTCAAAGTGTATCATAATTGAGTGCATCAAGGTTACAACAAAAGAATCATACCTCACCAATTTGAGGTAGGAGACCTTGTTCTAAAGGAAAATCAGTTCAATACCACTAAGGATCGTGAAAAGAAAGGTAAGTTTGAGCCTAATTGGTTAGGGCCATATGTTATGGTTATTAAATTTGTCTCAAGTGCATACAAGCTTCCTAAATCTTGTTGGGCCCCTAGAATATTGACTAAGTACAAAATGCACGTAGGCGCGCAAGGACAAAGCGCGCAAGGTAGGGTTTAAGAAAACCCGTAGCGTGGGTCGGGCACACGTGGAAAAAACCAAGGGTTTAGTACCTAGTCAAATTGGGTGTTCAGGGTAGAACACGTGAAAATCATGAGCCGACTGTGCATGGATAAGGTGCTAGCCTAGCGACAGGTTGGCCCAAGAAGGAACATGCATGCGGTAGAAGATTCTAGAAGCACATCATGGTATAAAGTGGAAATCTCAAGCCTGGAGGAGCATGCTTGCATGGAGGACCACATTTAGACACTTGGCATCAGATCTGAGGGTGCTAGAGGATGAGTTGGCAGTCCATAAAGGCTATAAATACAAGTGCCTGCAGAGTAAAAAGAGAGAGGAGAAGAGACTTAGAGAGTGGGCGGAGCTCTGCAGAAATACTGCAAGAACTTTGTTAGTGGGTAATTGCACTTGGGAAAGGATGTATTGGGTATGGGGATTGTAAATTTTCTTTTTGGTAGTATAGTTACATTAGTCCAGTTGTAATGCATGACTGTGGTCTGCTTCTCTGTGACATTCTGTAAATGGCTCCATGGATGTAATGAGGTTACCAGTTTATATATATATATATATATATATATATATATATATATATATATATATATATGAATATCAATGATTCTGATGCATACATATTTTTCATAAGTTCTCTTTCATTTTATGCTAAGTATGGATTCTTATATACTTCTTTCTATTATGGTACAAGTTATATAGTCTGTTAAGTACTATCTGTCTGGAATGGCTACAAGGATCTAGAGGTTGTTCTGAGCTCTATGGTTCTTGTATGTCTTAAATCCTCTTTAAATATCTTAGACATAAATCATAGATGATGTTTCCCACTTAACTCACATAAAAGAGAGACTTGGTACCCACACATGCCTCAGGTGAGCACCCAGCATCCGCTGGGTGATAGGGTGCGCATGGGGTTCCTTTCTTTTGTGATAGGGGTAAAAATGAGTACATCTTGGTTCCATTAACATGACCTCTTTTCAAATTTATAGTGGGCAATAGCATTCATCATGATCTGTGGTAGTGAGTAATGACAGAGCAATTAACATTGGAAAGTGTTGAATCGGTGGTTCAAGAGCACGGAGGATGAATTTGCTCGATATTCAAAGACTAGACCTAAGTTTGGTGCATGTAGATGGGTAGAAGAGAACCTCTACTATGAATGGCTCTCACTTATGTGTCTAGATTAAGTTAACGTTATGGATCATGTGTGTGGATGAAGAAGAATACAGGAGGTGCAGGATGTAGATCGACATGGATCTCGTGTTGTGGATCATTAGTGGAAAGGAGTATCGACTAGCTATACTTTGGAGTATGCCATTTCCACATATTCTTGTCTGGAGGTTGCTGAGTTTGAGTTTCTGCGGGAGCCCAAAGGATCATTTCTACATGTTGTCCCTCTAGATATGAAAATCTTGATGGTTACCATGAGTTTAGAGGCATTCCCAATGGCTGGCTAAACCATTCTAAGCACTGGGTAAGGAAGCTAGGGTGGAGGAAGATGGTAGATGTTATGACAGAGAAGGAAAGGGAGGAGAGACGACTCAAGTATGGTGAAGCACATGAAAGGGAGATTGTTAGAAAACGTGAGGTTGCAAGTGTGATGGATGTATGGCAATAGACGTTACGGGAAGGATTTGAGGTTCACGCAGAGGACATGGAACCTGAGTAGTCTGTGTGACCCCATCTTGGCAAGCACGTAAGAGAGACCCCTTGACTTTTGATGAGAGTTTGTCGCATGGAGAAAGAAGAACCATTGGTATACATCTGAGCCCAGCTAGTGACCGAACCCTAATGTTTAGTTTTCCAAATCAGAGGGAAAATATTGTTAGTCCAGTTGGTTATATTAGAGGTGATCGGTCTACACCCAGGAGGTATAATTTCTTGTTCAAGCCTTATATGGCTGCAAACACCAACCCAGTGTAAGGAATTTTTGGGCAAGGTATAGACACACAAGCTTTTGGTCTCACATTTGGGAGTGGCATGGGGTATACTATTGGTAGTGGGGCATTGTCACAGACCATAGGCACGTAAATCAGTAGAACTGTGGGGACCCTTGGCATGACCACCATATGACCCGGTGGAGTCAGGGGACTGGTCGCTCGGGAGGAATAGGAGTTGGTGGCTCTAGTGGTTTAGGGCACGGTGGACTGGTGGATCTCGGTGGTTCGGGACTGGTGGATCTGGTGGATCAGGTGGCGGAGGAAACACAGGTGGAAACCAAGGCTCTGCCTCAGGAGGATTTGGGCCCCAACCACCCCCACAATTTTTCTTGTAAATGTCTCTACATTTTCCCAATTATAGAGGTATTGAGGATTCTGCAGAACATGTTCACAAGTGTGAACTGCTATGGTGCGCAAAGGGTATCATAGCTCCAGAATGAAAGGCTAGTCAATTTGCAACCACGTTGCAAGGGCGCGCATATAGTTGGTATAGGAAATACGACCCTCATCAAACAATGGTGGACTATCTTGTTTTAAAGAATGAATTCTTAGTAGAATTCCACATTCTTGAATTTAAATAGAAGAGCATCAGTGCTTTGAAGGAGATTCAACAAGGAATGACAGAGAGTTTGCGGGAGTATGATGCGCGCTTTAAAACTCTCTTGTCTAAGTTTTCATATGATATTCACCCTTCATAGCATGCTCAGTGGTTTTTTGGAGGATTTATGACACCCTTTAGAAGGGATTTATCTCATAAAACTTTTTACTGCACCCGCAAGGCATTGGAAGTTAGTCTACGCACCGAGGCTATTGGTAGTGTTGATACTGGCATTAGCCCGTTCCTAGAGGCTCATATTGCTGCTATGGCCAAGCAGTTGGAAAAGTTGTCTGTGAACTCAGCCCATGAGACTCGTAGTGGTTTATGGTGCATAGATTGTGAGGTAGAGGGGCATGTTAAGGATAATTTCCCCCAGAGGATAGTACGCGTCGTGGCTGTAGACTGTGAAATTTTTCATGGGGATCATGATGCAAGTAGGTGCCCCTTACTACAGTGCACAATCTAGAAGAATGTGTCTTGTTATTGCAAGATCTACACCTCTAAAACCCATGATACTAAGGATTGTAGGCTCATTGATCAGATCCATGAGGCCATTGATCATGGGGTGCACCAAACTAGTATTGCCAGTAGTTCAAGGGTGATGATCACCATTATGAGGAGTGCGCAGATGGAGGCATACGTGGAAGAGGTTTTCGAGGAGGATTTCATGGTTGTGGTAACCACGGAGGAGGAAGGAGTGAGTTCCCACATGGAACCTGTTTCAATTGTGGATCTATAAAGCATTACAAACGAGAATTCCTAGACCGGTTACATTGCTCATGGTGTGGAAAGAAGCATAAGTATGAGGAGTGCTCAGAGTTGTTTGAGCACATGAATCACAGCAAAGATCGAAAGACAATGGCACCGCAATGGTTAGCATTAAAAAAGAAGACACATAGTGGATGCCTCGGGTAACATGAGATGCGAGGTTTGGAGGCTAGACTCTTTTGGTGGAATGATAGGATCAGAGATCTGGAAGGGGAGCTAAAGAAAAAGAGGAAGAGCTAGCTACATTGACCAAGGAGCTGAGCTAGGAAAAGTTAATCAGCACCCAGTGGCAAAGATGGATTGAAGGATGAAAAGGCCAAGGTGAGCGTTGTGTACAAGAAAGTAGAATCCATCAACGAGGCCATACTATTAAAGCATCCAGACCTAGCATCGCCCACACAAAAGTATGGATCTACCTTGGGATTCTGGAGGATTTAACAAGGGTCCTCACCATGGAAAGGTGGCCGCTAGCCTTGGAAACTGCAGAAGAAGTTTCTATGCCCCGGAGAAGGAAGATAAGTTGAAAATCATAGCACTTGTCACAGAGTACAACAAAGTGCTTGTTGATGTAAGGGCCACTTCCCAGACTGTTGAGGCCATGTACAATAATTTGTGCAGATAGAGACAAAGTGGTAGGCACCCTAGTCGCCACTCATGAAGTGGAACTCAAGGAGTTCCAAGAGAAAAACAAGGGGAATAGGGTGGAAAGAGACAAAATCCTTGCCGAGGTTGAGAAGAAATCTGAGGCCATTGAAACCTTAAGGGTTTCAATCAAAAACCGGTTGAAGGATCTATATCTATGCATTACACGAAGAATGGATGCATTGGAGGATATATGCAAGGAATTAGAGAAGATCACTGATACCATGAGTGCAGAAGGAGATGGGCTAAATTTTGAGGAGGTGAGCGCCCTGGTTGGTGACCTCTATCAGAGAGTGCAGGACGAAGTCGATGCCTAGAAATAAATTGGAGACCGACTTGTAAAAGGATTTTCCCAATTTTTGTAGTGATTATTTCACTCTCCCATTCTTTCATCTCCTTATTCTTTTCCTAGGCGTAAGCCTATTGTATTCTTTCTCTCACTAAGAGAAGTGTTCCCATGGTGGAGAACAAGCGTAGTGTGGGGTGATGTTGGGCCCCTAGAATATTGACTAAGTATAAAAGGCATGTAGGCATGCAAGGACAAAGCGTGCAAGGTAGGGTTTAAGAAAAGGGTTTAAGGAAACCCATGGCGCATGTGGCACGTGTGGACAAAACCAAGGGTTCGGGACTTAGTAAAATTGGGCGTTCAGGGGTAGAACACATGAAAAGCATGACCTGATTGCACATGGATAAGGTGTCATCCTGGCGACAGTTGGCCCAGGAAGGAGCATGCCTATGGTAGAAGCTTCTAGAAGCACATCATGGTATAAAGTGGAAATCTCAAGCTGGAGGAGCATGCTCGCATGGAGGACCACATTCAAACACTTGGCATCGATCCGAGAGAGGAGAAGAGACTTAGAGAGTGGGTGGAGCTCTATAGAAATACTGCAAGAACTCTATTAGTGGGTAATTGCACTTTGGAAAGGATGTATTGGGTATGGGGATTGTAAATTTTCTTTTTGGTAGTATAGCTACATTAGTCTAGTTGTAATGCATGATTGCGGTCTGCTTCTCTGTGACATTTTGTAAATGGCTCCATGGATGTAATGAGGTTACCAGTTTATATATATATATATATATATATATATATATATATATATATATATATATATATATCAATGATTCTAATGCATACCTCTTTTTCATAGGTTCTCTTTCATTTTATGCTAAGTATGGATTCTTATATACTTCTTTTTGTTATGGTACAAGTTATATAGTCTGTTAAGTACTATCTGTCTGGAATGGCTGCAAGGATCTAGAGGCCATTCTAAGCTCTATGGTTCTTGTATGTCTTAAATCCTCTTTAAATATCTTAGACACAAATCATAGATGATGTTTCCCACTTAACTCACATAAAAGAGAGACTCGGTACCGTGCGTTCCTCGGTGAGCGCCCAAAGATCTATTTGGGTGATAGGCCGGCACACATGGGGTTCCTTTCTTTTGTGATAGGGGTAAAATGACTACAAATATGATGGTGATGAACTTAGGGAACCCATGAATGCCACGCATCTCAATAATTTATATGCTTAAGTATGGGGTCCTCTAATATCATAAAATCAACAAATAAAAATATAAAATCAGAAAAAGTAAAGAGAAATCAATGCGTCCAAGTGTAAAAACCACGCAATTATGGAAATTTGGACAAGTCCTTTTGGTGAAAACTAATTTCCAGTGCCATTGGAGGTGTCTTTTGTTCACAAAGCACCTCATATCTAGGGTTACAATGGATTTATTCTAAGCTAGTATTTTCCTATGTCTAAGATATTGTTGAGTATATCCTCTTGGCCTAGATTAGGATGATCCTATTTCTGTATGTGAAGATTTTTCCTTTGTACATCCCCATCTAACGCTGGGGAAAACTTTGTATCATCACTCCTTGCACATATGTGTGGTATCCTGCCCTTATACATCCCATCTATCTCTGGGGGCATCCATGTTTCTTCATTTTTTTGCACATAGCTTCAGAAAAATTCTATAAAATCACAAAACATTTGTATAAATTTGAAAATCCCCAAACATTTAAATATGTTTAGTTGGAAAAAACAACACATTCAAATACATCTCATAGAAAACTCAACAATAATATAAAATTTTCTCAAGATAATAACAAAAAAAGCACAAAAATTTTCAAAACTACCCCGCAAAAATAAAGTAGTAGTTTTCTTACTTTAGTTGTTTGTTTGTACATAGTTTTATTGGTTTTAATTTTTGTATTGTGTGCTAATGCTTTAAATTGGATTCATTTTCTTTCTTAGTTTAAATCTATTGTGGAGTGCATTGGGTTCATATTTATCTTGCACGCTTGTATATAGTTGCGTTGTTTTAATTAGATTTGATTAACTTGTGTTTATCTTGTTTGCTTATACAGTTTGTTACCATTTCATCATTGGTATCATCTATCATCACATCTAAGCATCATCACATATCAATAAATGTTAAGCTACATCATCATACAAATGAAAATTAAAAATGTATGCTAAGCTAACATCATATAATATAATCAAAAGAGGGGCAAGAAGGATTATCTTTATCCCCCTCGTCATAGACCATAATAAAAACATGGGCTAAACATGATATCTCATAAACATAGAATGCGATAAGTAAACACATTCCATCATTATCATATATTCATATAAATATAAATTTCCATGTACAAAACAATGTGTCTCGATATACATCAGATACAATAAGCCATCATGGGCATGAATAAAAATATTCCTTCATCACAAGGCATAATAAAAAATAATACATATACATCTCGTACAAAAATGTGCCTTCATCTCGAGGCATACATCAAAATATAGTACATGAATAAAGAGTCATGGATGACTCTCACCAATGCTAGGACTACCCGACCTATGACTCAAGTTAGCCTACCTCTTACTAGGTGGTAGAATTTGTACTGATCTCATAGACCTAGATGGAATGTGTGATCTCGATCTCAACCTACTACCTATAATATGGTTGTAAGGGGCTACCATTTGTCCCTCTAGAACAAACATATGATACAAATCCCTGTAATGTGTTGCCTCACCTGAAGTAGCTGTAAAATCATATACTAGATCACCCGCTCCATCTATCTCTCGCTACATGACAAAGAGCATCACGCTCTCCTATAATACGGGCTATGTCTACCCCCATCCGTGTCCTAAGCTTGCTTCCCCATAGCTATGGCCTAATCTCTCTCGACTTTGGCTTGGTCCTACTCTAAATTCACTTGCTCTAACTGCTTATGAAGAGATTGAACCATAATGCATGTTATCTCACCCTACCTCATGGCTGAGGCCATTTGTCCCTATAGTGCAGCCATTGATGGCCCTCTCTATGGTGACCTAGGTGGTGATTCCCATCCACAACCTGTAGTATGTAGGGGTGAACGCAATCTACCACCTATAAAATGAGGGGGTTAACCCCATCCATCCCATCCATCTCCGCTATCCTCACCTACTATACTGGGGGGTCTCGTTACTCGAAGTGGTGAAAGTTGAGCCCATACTATGGGAAACTATTCTACTTGCACATGTCTACCCTGTATGATAACATGTTCTACCTATACATAGGCATGTCTGCTATAATGGTTGTTGTGGGGGAGGAACCTGTGGTGGTACCTATACTTGTGGACCCTGGCCATATCCCTATAAATCTACATTGGCCTCATGTTATCCTAATCTAGCCTTGTCTCTCAGAGTATGTCCCTATAAACCATATGCTAATGCTACCACACATGCATCTATCGCAGCCTATTGGGTTTCAGATTAGCACTTAGGGTGAAACCATAGTCGAGGACAAGTAAGTCCCTCCTCTTTAATCTGAGAGGTTCCCTTATTGAAAGCAAGGGCCAAACCTATGTACAAATATACAATCTTTCATTCAATGGTGGTTTCGATATCCTAAAAATGTTTTTAAGCCTTGGAAAGTTATCAATATGTGAGGATAAAAGAATTTGAAGAGAGGAGGGAGACATAAGAAGACAATACTTTTGGGAAAAGAGATGGCATAGAAAACCCTTATATGTATTGTGTAAATGAGATACAAAATAGAACCATCCACGTTTATAACAGACACAATTCACAGACTCAAAGTTCTGGAAATTGTGCAAACTAGAACATAGTTTTCAGGCACGCAAGGATTAGATGATTCACATATCGAACCAGAAAGAAAGAGAAAGAAAAAGAAAAGGGGAAAACCTTTGTATGGATTTCTTCCACTTCAAAATTGTAGTTCCATAAAAATCAAAATTCCAGCCCATATAATGACTTTGAGAGCCCATAATATAGCTTGCTAGAGATGGTTACAACTTCCTCAAACAAATAAGAAATAATCACAACTTATTCTAATCATTCATGCCCCTTCAAATTCTTGATTCGCAGAGAAACATTAATGGCGGAAGAACAGGTTCAAAAATATACGCCGTTACATTATTTTTTGCCAGTTAAAACCTGGGCCATTTGATTTTCTTTTACAACTTCAAATTTGGGCCACCCACATGGGAGAAATTGACTGGAGTGGGCATGTAAACACCTTGACTATCTGCCTTCTATTTGGTGGGGCCGTATATCTGACCCTGGACGCGTGGCGGGACAACGCTCATTTGGACCTACCTCTAGATTTTGTCTTTAAAGTTGCACCAGGATGACACATGGAGGCCTCCGCCGATTCTTTAAACTTAGCCGATCTAGGGTCTATTCCTGTTTGACTCACATTGACCCCTAGACACGTGGAGAGATAGCACTAATTTGAGTTTCATTTGGAAGCACCTTCTAAGATTGCGCCAAGCTGACATGTGGCTCCTTCCACCGGGCTTAGAATTTTCAACGACCAACTTTGTCTCTCTATTGACCCTGACCACGTGGTGAGCTGGTGCTACTTGGAGACTAGCCCTTTGATTTCACTTTCAAACTAGTGTCGTTGCGGCACGTGGAGACCTCTGCCAACCCGCCCATACTTAGCCAATTTTAACTATCTCTCTCCCTTTTTGGACCTAGGACACGTGGAGGACCGGCACAAGTTTGAGAACTGCCCCATATTTGACTCTTGAAGTTGCGCTAATGAGGCACATGGCGCCGTCCATTGAAACTTCAATACTTAGCCGATTTTAGCTTATTTTACCTTCATTTTGAACCGGGACACGCGGCGAGCTAGTGCTTATTTGAGGACTGTCCCTTGGACCCTACCCCTGGAGTTGCATTGTTTGGACACGTGAACACTTCCGTTGAACCTCAAAATATGGCTAGAACACATCCAATCAAAGATATACATGTATTACCCATGGACTCTGGGGCAAAAATTAACGGGGAAAATACACCTACCATTCCCGACTATGGGAAGAAAAATAAAAAGAAGGGAAAAGACTCCACTATTACGCCTGATTTTAAACTGTTCTCCATGAATGGGAAAACTACAAATAATGTCAGGCCTAATGCGACTCAATAATCTAAGGAACAGACTCAAAATTTTCAAAAAATGACTCCAAAAGAGGGGAATTTTGGGGCCGACAACAGATGGCTCTTTCTGGGGATGACTTGGCTTGGAATGAAGACACAAGGCAAGATCAAGAACTATAAATAAATCTAGGGAAAGAGGACTAGTGCCTTATCCATTGGGCAAAGGATTCAAAATAAAAACCAATACAAGGCAACACACACAACAAGGAACAGGAAAGAAAACAAGCCAAAACTGGGAAAGACCCAAAACAAAACACGAAAGAATGACCGAAGCCAAAACAATGTACAAAATATATAAAAGGACTTCCTAGTCACCTATGACTTGAACAACTTAAGATAATACCCACTATAAGGAAGTGGGAGAGGATAACCATCCATGTAATCCAGATAAAAAGAGTTTTCTCCAGCAAAATGTTTGATTCTAAAAGGACCAAGCCAAATAAAATCAAACTTACCATGAGTTCCTCGTGGCTCATGTATTTTATCCTAAAGCAGCACAATGTCTCCCACTTAGAAGACTATGGGTTTGGATTTCTTGTCAAATAAATCCTTCACTTTCAACTGATGAGATGCTATCCTATCCACCACTTGCAATCTGTCTTCATTGAGCTTCTGAAGGTACAAAATTCTCTTATCCAAAGAGCCACTGAAACTTGAATCTTCAATGATTTTCATCAGATGCAAGGCTGGCAATTCCACCGGACTAACAGTTAAGCTTCTACACCATACACCACTTGGAAAGGGGACATTCCAATTGCTCTCTTGGGTGTAATTCTATCAGCCCAAAGTGCATCATATAACTTCTTATGCCAATTTCTCTAAGAATCATTTACAATCTTTCTAACTATAGTTACCAAATTCTTGTTATTCGATTTTTCCTGTCCATTCCCTTGGGGGTAGTAATCTGAAGAGTGAGCAAGGGAGATCCCATATCTATAGTAGAATTCCATCATCTAGCAGAAGAAAATTTAGAAGCATTTTCCATCACAATCTTGTTTGGGATCCCAAACCTGATCAATATGTTTTCCTTAATGAAGTTGCAAACTACCTCAGAGGTAATGCTCTTGACTGGGATGGCTTCCACCCACTTGGTGAAGTAATCTATGGCATTCAACACATGAGTATGTCTAGCACTGGAAGATGGATTGAGTGCTCCAATTAATTCTAAACCCCATTGTTGAAATGTCTCTTCAATCACTACATGCTTGAGAGGTAAAGTAGACAATTTGGGTCTTCCAACAAACGTTTGGCATGCTTCACATTTATGAATCCATTTTGATGCATCTCTTAACAGAGTGGGCCAATAATAACCAGCACAAAGCATTTTATGAGCTGTTGCAGCAAAGGAGAAATGACCTCCACATTATTGGTCATGAAAAGAAGAGAACATCTTCTTTTGTTGTTCCTTGTCTCGCACACTTCAAAAACATTCCATCTATGCCTCTTTTGAACAAATAATTTTCCCATAGCACATATTGTGCAGACCTTAGTTTGATGGCTCTCTTCTCTTTGGCACTTAAGTGAGATGGAAATTCTCCATAGGTCAGAAAGTGAGCAATGCCAAAGCATACCATACATCTGTTGAGCTGAGGAACAAAACAACAGGGGCATCAACCTCATCTTTAGATAACTCCTTGGCAGCTCCCTCAGCAATGAGTTCACATAGGCCCTTACCCCAAACTAGATTTGTTGGCTTGATATCAAGATCATACTCTTACACCTTTATAACCCAATTACCTCTCTTGGTTCCAAATTCTTGTTGAGTAAGAATGGATTTGATTGTTGTATTAGGCACCAACACCATAGAATGAGAATTAAGAATGTAAAACCTAAACTTTTTGACAACTTTGACAACTACAAAATCATGTTTCTCCATCATGGTGTACTTAAGCTCATGATTTTTCAAGACATAACTCATGAATGCAATTGGGAGCTCATGATCTTCATCATTCTTTTGGGCTAACATAAATAGCTAGGGTATTTTTAGTGGCATAACAGTAGATAATGAAATCTTTGTTAAAGTTTGGGCACACCAAGATTGGAGTCTTTGCAATAGCCTGTTTAATGTCTTCAAATGATTTCTTCCCTTCAGAGGACCAACCAAAAGTTTTCTTCCCTTGCATCATGTGAGCATTGCTCATAGTAAGTTCTGCAAAATCAAGGACGAATCTCCTCAAGAAATTGATCTTACAAAGAAAGAATGGACACCTTTCTTACTTTATGGAAGAGGAATTTTTGGATAGCCTGAACTCTTTCCGGATCAATCTTAATCCCTTCCTTTAAAACAACGTGTCCTAACAACTTTCCTTCTATGACACAAAACACATACTTCTTAGGATTTAAAGAAATCCCATGCTCTCTACACTTCTGCAATATTGTTTCAAGGTGTTGGATGTGATCTTTTATTTCTTTAGAAAACACTATCAAGGCATCCAAATACACAACAATGCATTTCCCTTTCAAACTACCAAAAGCCAAGTCCATGGCCCTCTGGAAAGTAGCACCAACATTGATGAGACCAAATGGCATCCTTTTGTATGCAAAGGTGCCCCAAGGAGTAGTAAAGGTAGTCTTGTGTTGATCAACAATATTCACCTCTACTTGATTGTACCCCGAGAATCCATCCAACATAGATAGCATCTCCAAGCCTGTAACAACTTGTAAAACTTGGTCCATCATGGGGAGAGGGTAGTTATCCTTCAAATAACCCTGATTTAGATTTCTAAAGTCCACACAGATCTAGATCTCACCATTCTTCTTCCTGACAGGCACTATATTAGCAATCCACGTTGAATGGTGGATGGGGAAGATGATCCTAGCCTTCAGAAGCTTTTGTATTTCTTGGAAAATTGTATCAGCTATCTTTGGATTATATTGCCTTTGCTTTTATTTGAAAGGTTTGATCCTAGGCTTAAGAGGAATGAAATGTTGCATTTCTTTAGGCTGAAAAGCCTTAAGATCATCATAAGAGTAAGCCAGAACATCAACATACCTCTTCAACAAATTCACCACCTTATTTTTTCTCTTCATGAGTGCAACATTTTCTAATGTTGACCATTTTGGGATCATCAAGACTCCCAATATTCACTTTCTCAGTCTCAACAGATTGTCGGGCTCCTTGGGAAACTTTAGACTTCATATATCTATCATGTTTATCAAAAAGATCCTCTAAACTCACCAGCCCTTTAGGGATTTTGTTGCCTTTTAGTTTGATGCATCCATCTTGATCCATCTCTTCTTTGACGCCCTCTTCATTTGATGACACACACTCTCTAGGAAGATTGTCACTTCCTTCAAAGTACAGCTGATCAAAGTTGTCTCTGAGCTCCAAGAAAGAAATCAAATGTTGGTCATCATTAAAAACTTGTCAATTATTTGCATTGTCAAGCACACTGGGTCTATGGATCATCTCAATGGTAAATTTTTCTTGAGGAAAATCAGGATGAGGAATTAACAAGGACCCCAAAATAGCTAGAGAGTCAGCCCTAGTGTTCCTTTCCCTTGGCATAGCTTCAATGGAAAAAGCATCAAGGAATTCAATGGAATCCCAGACCAAATTCCTAGAGTGCTTCAACCTTCTATTATTTACCTGATAAAGGTCTTTAACTTGTTTTACAATTAGCTCTACATCTCCATGAGAAAGAAGGTTCTTCACTCCCATTTCCTTCACATGCTCAACCCAAGAATGAGGGCCTCATACTTAGCAAGTATTATTGGTATTTTCAAACTAAAACTTGAAGGAGAAAGGATGAACCTTACCCTCAGGAGAAATGAACACTACACCAGCTCCAGAACTAGCTAAAGAGCAGCTCCCATCAAACTCCAAAGTCCACACACCATTAGGGTCAAGCAACACTCCCTTTGGCAGACTTGTCTCCTCTTGTGACATGATCATGTAGTTCCCATGCCCAATGTTTGCATATAATATTTGTGCTTTAGGATCATCTATCTTTTGCACAATATACTCTACTTGTTTCTCAGAAGTAGCTTATTCATATTCCCATTGACAAGGATTAAGGGATGTGACCAATCCATTTGAATTTCCCCCTACCTCCTTGCAGAAATTTCTACTCAACAACAACCCATTTGAAGGAGGAATATTAGCTACCAAAATGGTGGCTAAGACTCTTTTCTCTAGAAAATCAAAAAAGCTACTTATGCATCTTTAATTCTACCAACCAAAGGTACTTTCTTACTCTCCATGGAATAGCAAGAGCCATAAGTGTGGGTTAGGGTTAGACCCAAAGCATGGGCCACTTTTGTAGGCATTACATTATCTGATGCTCCTGAATCTATGACACAATTACTGAGTTTATGGCTAGCTATGAGAAGGGTCACATAGAATGGTTCAATCTTCTCATTAGGGGACATGACTGTAGCCACAAGGCTTGATTGAGGTGAGGAAGAGGGAGTGGGTAAAAGGCCTTTGGAAGAATGGGTTGGGGTTCTAGATTTGGAATTTACAAAGTTAACCATTTTGGCAAAGGCTTTAGGATGGGTTTGATAGAATTCTACCTCAGAAATCTGAATCTTGGTCTTCTTAAGATGGTCTATAATATCAAAAGATCTAGATGTGGATGGGGAATCACTACTAGGAGTAGGAGGAGATTTTGATCTATCAACTTTATCATTTTTGGACAAGAATTCTTAGAAGCAGAAGTAGAGGAAGAAGGACTAGCAAGAGCTTACCTTTTGAGTGGAAGTAGTAGGAATAGGAGCTCCTCTTTTTGCAACCACCGGGATGGTAATGGGGTACTCCTTGGATATTTTAGCAGGTTGCACCACTTTTTCCTTTTTTTTGGTCTACTCCCGGTCATAACAACATATGACTCACTGTTCATCTTAGCCACTACATCATCATAGTCATCTTCATCATCTACACCTTCAGTGGTGAGGAAATGAACCGAGAATCACCAGGCTCCTCCATATCTTCATCAGCTTCCTCTTCTTGTTCATCATAGAGTCCATTTTCTTCCTCATCAAGCTCAAGAACCTCACAAGTAGCATTGACAGGCACCTTGAGGGGTGGACCTTCAATGGCCAATTTAGTCTGAGGAGAAGGCAGGCGGTTCCTAGGCTGAAAATTCTTCCTTGGAACATCTTGATATGGAGCATGTTGAGCCAATTGTTTCTTGATGGCAATAAGGTCATTAGCAAGATTTTGCACCAACTAATCTACATTACCTCTAGGAGAAGGAGAAGAAGAGGATGCTTTGGATTTGAAAGACTCCCTTTTTAGCTTGCCAGACATGATCAAATCATCTTCCACACTGACACCAATCTCTGATCAAGCATCAAAGTTGCAAGATTTTCTCTCCTTAGGGCATAGCTCACTTCGGAAATTGAGCATTCAAGAAGAAACACTTATGAATTTGATCAATAGGTCTAGTATTTTGTGGAATCTTGTTAATCAACTTGTTGAACTTGGCCAAAAATTCTCTCATAGGCTCATGTGACTTCTTGATTTAAGAAATCTAAGCTAGCAAAGCATGCACATCTTCAGTAGGTTTGAAACACTGCTCAAACTGAGTTGTCATGGTATCCCAATTGGTGATGGTCCCAACAGGAAGATGGTAAAACCAATCTGTAAAGCATTGTCTTGCAAGGTCTCCACAAACAACCTAATAGAGACATCTTCATGTTCAACTCCCAGGACCCCACATGTAACAGTGAAGGCTACAATGTGTTCATCAAGGTGTACCTTACCATCACCTCCAAATTTGGAAAAATCCTTCTGTTATCCCTAGGTAACTCATGCAATGGTTGAGGAAGAGACAGAGGCCCAACTCTTTTCCCCAAGGACTAGGTGATGCCATCCTTGGAAAGATTACTTGAAATGGAACCGAGAACCAATAAGAATTAGGGCACAAAGATTAGGCTAAGTTGTGCTTGAGGAATGGTACTACTAGAAGCTCTATCTTCAACAAGATGTGTGCTTGTGGAATGAGCTCTTCTATTTCTTCTTGTTGGAGGAAGTTGAAAACCTTGTTGATCCAAGAGTTGAAATTGGGGATCTTCAATTCTAAGATCCCTTCTACCACGAGTATATCTTAGAGTCGCTAGATCAAAGAAATGATCAAATTAGTTGTTCTTTTTAGAAAGGAAATTTGTTGAAAAATTCCCCAACAGAGTCTCCAAAAACTTTGGGTTTCAGATTAGCACTTAGGGTGAAACCATAGTCAGGGGACAAGCAAGTCCCTCCTCTTTAATCTGAGAGGTTCCCTTATTGAAAAAGGGGCCAAAACCTTTGTACAAATATACAATCTTTCATTCAATGGGTGGTTTCTAATATCCGAAATGTGTTTTAAGCTTGGAAATTTATCAATACGTGAGGATAGAAGACTTTAAAGAGAGGAGGGAGAAGAAGAAGACAATGCTTTAAGGGAAAAGAGATGGAAGAGAAAACCCTTATATGTATTGTGCAAATGAGATACAAAATAGAACCATACACGTTTATAACATACACAATTTGTAGACTCAAAGTTCTGGAAATTGTGCAAACTAGAACACAAAGTTTCCAGGCACGCAAGGATTAGATGATTCACTGATCAGAACCAGAAAGAAAGAGAAAGTAGAAGAAAAGGGGAAAACCTTTGTATTGATTTCTTCCAATTCAAAATTACAGTTCCAGAATAATCAAAATTCCAACCCATACAATGACTTTGAGAGCCCATAATATAGCTTGCAAGAGACAGTTACAACTTCCTCAAACAAGCAAGAAATAGTTACAACTTATTCTAATCATTCGTGCCCCTTCAAATTCTTGATTTGTAGAGAAACGTTAATGGTAGAAGAACATGTTCAAAAATATACGATCATTACATTATTTTTGCAGTTAAAACATGGGTTGTTCAATTTGCTTTTACAACTTCAAATTTTGGCCACCCACGTGGGAGAAATTGACTGGAGCGGGCTTGCGAACACCTTGACTATCTACCTTCTATTTGGTGGGGCCGTATATCTGACGTTGGACGTGTGGCGAGCCAACGCTCATTTGGAACTTGCCTCTAGATTTTGTCTTTGAAGTTGCATCAGGCTGACACATGGAGGCCTCCACCGATTCCTTAAACTTAGCCAATCCAAGGTCTATTCCTATTTGACTCACATTGACCCCTAGACACGTGGAGAGCTAGCACTGATTTGAGTTTCTACTTTGGAAGTGCCTTCGAGATTGCGCGCAAGCCGATGCGTGGCTCCTTCCGATGGGCTTAGAATTTTCAACGACCAACTATGTCTCTCTATTGACCCTGACCACATGGCGAGATGGCATTACTTGGAGACTGACCCTTTGATTTCACTTTCAAACTAGTGTCATTGTGGCACGTGGAGACCTCCGCCGACCCACCCATACTTAGCCAATTTTAACTATCAAATTTGTCCCTTTTTGGACCTAGGACACATGGAGGACCGACGCAAGTTTGAGAACTACCCCCATCTTTGACTCTTGAAGCTGCACCGATGAGGCACGTGGCATCATTCAGTTGAAACTTCAATACTTAGCCAATTTTAGCTTGTTTTACCTTCATTTTGAACTCGGGACACGTGGCGAGCTAGTGCTTATTTGAGGACTATCCCTTGGACCCTGCCCTGGAGTTGTGTTGTTTGGACATGTGGAGGCTTCGTTGAACCTTGAAATATGGCCAGACCACATCCAATCAAAGATATACACGTATTACCCGTGGACTCTGGGGCAAAAATTAACGGGGAAAATACGCCTGTCATTCCCGACTGTGGGAAGAAAAATAAAAAGAAGGGAAAAGACTCCACTGTTACGCCTAATTTTAAACTATTCTCCACGAATGGGAAAACTGAAAACAATGTCAGGCCCGATGCGACTCAATACTCTAAGGAAGAGACTCAATTTTTTTGAAAACTAACTCCAAAAGAGGGGAATTTTGGGGCCATCAACATGGCCTAAGGGATTGGAAGGTGCAGAGGAAGTACTGTGGCATACCAAGCCCCATAATTTTCCGTAGTCCCTGGGTCTACCACCTGTGGCTATGTAATCCATCACTCCGAGATGACATAATTGTAGCTCTCATGAACTCATTGCAGTCTACTCTATGGCCCAAAATCAAATGTCTCATGTGACCTATGTGCGTACCACATCTCATCTCCTATTATTCCCTGAATATAGCAAAGTTGTCACTGTACCTAGTCAACATGGTACCACTATATGATTTGACTCCGACTACCAATGATAAAGTGATCAACCTCTATAGTGTAAAACTCTATGTCGTCCTCATGTCACCGATACTGATCGAGTAAGGCCTCCAAGTAATCATACGCAACTGACTACATGTCATCAAATGCTCACATGCAATATAAATTATCTCCCATGTGCAAGAAAACATCCTCACCCACAAGCTCCCATCCCATACATGAGGGCTCATTTGCAACCCTGACTCGTAATACTCCTAATGGGTTCCCTATCACAACATGATCTCATGCCTAGATTTATAACAGTGTGCATGATCCTAGGTTCTTATGACCTCAATAGGAAATCGAATACATATCCCAATACAAGTGGGCTAAGATACACTAGCCCTAATATAAGACCTCTCCATCCATCAGCCTATGCACTACTCCTATCAAACCAAGTGGGAAGTGCATGCCAGTCTTGTCAGGAAGTAAGTAGCCGACAAGAGCCATCAAGTAAATTGGTATCCATGCAACTTGTCGATTCGTAAAAAACTCATAAAGATATATGGCCATACCCTTCCGAGGTATGTCCCATCAGAGAAACATGTCCCAAATGATGGCTCAGATCCGGATGTGATTCCCGTCATACTCCACCAAGCTACCCTGAATCAACACTCTAAGGATCCACCAAACATCCTCTAAGGTCACAATCATCTCGCCGGTCAGAAATCTAAAATTCTAGCTTTCACTCCACCATCTCTCTGCTAAGGCAGTTAGGAGAACGTGATCTAGTGTAATGTGAGGCATCTATGTAATGTGAGTCAAACCGATGGAAGTCAAAATGACAATCAATCCTCGCTACTCCCACTGTGTGAATTTTTACACATAATATCTAAGGTACCCATGTCGCTTGGGAACATCCACAGTGCATAATATTCCCTGCATGATTACATAAAGACACTTTATTAGCATCATTTCTTCACAAAACTATCTTCCTAAGGTGTTCTACTTGGTTCTACATTCTTCTATTCATTCCTAAGTTTTTCACAACTTTAGATTTTCTTCTAAAAATTATCCTAAAGCACAAAAAGTTGCACTAAGCGCAAAATTGTTTGTGCTAGCGCACCCCTTTTAGCACTAGCGCAATCTTGTGTTAGCGTGCACCTTTGTGCAAAAACTCACCCATTTTTGCACTAGCATAAGCTTGTGTTAGCACACTCATTTTCCCACTAGCTTTCCCATTTTTGTGCCAATGCACGCCTAATTTGGCCTAACAGATAGTGTTGCACTAGTGCAAACCCCTCTATGCCAACATGCAACCCATTTGTGCCAGCATGCACCCTTTGCACTAGCGCACCCTAGGGCTTATGCTAGCACGACCCCACATTTTTCCCCTAGCTAGAAAACATAATAAATGCACTTAAAACTTTAAAATGTTGGTTTATATACTGGTGTTGGGTCCATAAGAGGCCTCCTGAACTCTCACACTCAATCTGCATGGTGTTTCTTCTTCTAAATCCACACCATTTCTCTCTAAGATTAGAGTAAAAACCTCACTAAATCTCAAAAGGGCTAGGTAATAAATAACTCACTTTAGTGGATTTTTTCCCTCCTAGCTTGTTATTTATAGTTTTTTTGACCTAATTTGGCATTTCTCTCACCCTTGAGGCACTAGATGACCATCATGATTCTTCTAGCACTTGTCGTGATGATTATTTTTATTAAATAGTCATTTTTGCCCATTTTCGCTATGTTGGGGCATGTTTTTGCTTCCCGACGACTGTCTGCTACCTGGGGCATATTTTTGCTTCCCAACATTTATTAATAATGGCCATGTACATTATTATTCTTATAGATCATTTTCTTCCTAAAAATTATTAAAAATCCAAAAATGGTAAAAATTTGAAAAAAATCCAAAAAATTGGCAAAATTTATAAAAATGTAAAATTTATTTTTTCAAAAAATTGGTACAAAGCATACATGTAGTTGAAGCTTGTATCGAAAACATTTTCCTCAAACATCGAAATTTTTCATACAAAGCATCTTTCTTTGTTCCTCACTTGTTCTCACACACGACTCGCAACTCATCTCGGATCTATCTCCATTAACAAAGTTGGTTTGATTACTATCTCTGTACTCCCTTGCACAAATGAGTTGTTTAGTACTGTTTCATAATGCATGATTTATTTTTCATAGGACCCCTGCATCCTCCGTTTATTCACCTCGCATGTATCCTTGTTTGGGGTGTCATTTTTAATCCTTGTCGTTAACTCGAACATGTGGGAACATAAGCTTGATAAGCAAAAACATTGGTGAAACTGTCTTAAATGTTATTTGTTTAAGTATGTGTGTGTACTTTTTTCCCTATCAAGTTATCTTGTTTACTTTCTTATATTGCATTACGTTATGTATATTGCATTGAGCTAGTGTTTTAACAATAAAAAAATGTTAGTATTATAGTTTGCATGTTATGTTACACTTTTTTTGTATGCGTATATTTTAATAAGAGCCGATGATGTAGATCATATGAGCAATGTGATGAAACAAAGTTGTTTATTGAACGAGTTGGATGCAAAATCTATTTCCATATTCTTTACTATCATGTCTTATCACTATCAATTTTCCTTCCAAAACACACGGGAAATAGGGATCATTTTTATCCCCCTCCCCTACCTTGTTTCTTTTATCTATTTCCTTCATGTTTTTGATCGTCTATTGACCTCTTCTATCACCCCATCGACACTCGAGGGGGCATCCTTCATTCTATTATTTTTCTTCAAAATTTACTTGTTTATACTTGTCTACTATCTTTGAAGTGGTGTCACTTACGCCACCCCAAAGAGGGGAAAATGTAGACACCTAAAATCCACTTACACAATTTTATTGCTAAAATTGTACCAATTATCCTCTTTCCTATCATTTCTATTATAATTAGTGATTTTCCGCTAATTAACAAATGTTTCCTCTAATCTAGTCAATTAACGACACTTCATTAATTAATTAGCCTTTATCACATTCTGGATGCCCATTAATGAAACTTTGTTAGTTATAATCCTATTTAAATCAATTAATTAACTACTATTAGTTAATTAATCCTTTTTAACAATGTATTTAATCAATAAAACCTTTTATTGGTTAAATATGTCTTTCAAATGCTTCAAATCATATCAAATTCCTCCAGCCTAAAAAGTTTATTCTATCCCATTAATTAATCCTAGTTGATTAATTAAATCATCTCCAACTCCCATGAGTTGCTAATCACTTGTTAATTCCTCTAATCAAACTTAACAAGTCTAAATATACTTTATTCTTTATCCCACATTCATTAGGATTCAAGATTCTCCCAAATAGGAAAGGTATATACAGACACCTTCATACATCCTTTCACACACACACCACACTTTTACTAGTGATTTATACAAGCTTATTATAAGATCCTTCTCCATTCTTTGGAATAGCCACTTCATCTTTGCATCCTTTCCACCATTGTTGAGTAGAAAGGAAGATCCAAGCTTGGCCTTGTAGCCATCTCTGGGTGAGATCCTTCCCTCTCTTTGGAGATCAAACACATAGATTTGATTACTCATGATCTAAAGAGGATCATGTTTTAGAAGTAATCATACATTAATAGAGTAGGAATGGTTAGAATTAGTTGATTCAATTCATGTTTATGCAAAATAGCTAGTTTCCTTTAAGCTCTAATCATAATGTTAATGGTAGATTTAGCTTTGCTTTGGAACTACTAGGTGTTAGTTCCTTTCAATTAGCATAGTAAATTTAACATGAACACAACTCCAATGATATAAAGTATTATTCAATATTTTTGTGCCTACGTGTTCTCCTCATAACTCCTTATGGAGCTTATAGAATCAGCCGGAGAAGTCAAGGTTCACAATTTGATTGCTCATTCCTTGCACTTGAAAACTCATAGTTGACAAACTATCCCTGAATGATCAAAACTTTCCTAAATATTCCTAAACTACTTCCAACACCTTCAAGTATTTCAAATACCACATTTGGATACTTAATACCTTTTCATAACCCTCACGGAGGATGCACACAAGTTTCGAAATGGCCAAAATTGGCCTTTTAGGCTTGCCAACGAATTAGTATTTTATTGCACTTCAATGAATGGAATAATGGACCTTGTTAAACCTTTTTAAAAACTTATACATGTTCACCCAATGCATTAGGAATACCTTCAAGGACAAGGTGATCATGACACAAGAGGTAAGTGGTCCTAGAGAGGGATTCAAGAAGATTTGGGAGCAAGATTTCACATTATGGCTTAGTTTTCATGGTTTAAGTTTTGCATTTTTGGGTTAGTCAATTCACATGACAACATCTCCATATGAAGATCATCCTCTTACCATTCCAGTCTTAAAAATAATCCTTAAATGGAATTAGATTTAGGATGCTCATACACTTCTTTTTCATATCCCTCTCATGAGAATATGTGAATTCTTGATCCTTCACACATGATGGTGTTGGATGCCACACTAGTTTAACTAGCTCATTTTGATTTGTTTCTAGAAGATATTTGGACACAATGCTAGAGTCAAGATATGATGATCATCAATTCACTCATTGAACCTCACTTTTCACCTTTAAACATGATGGTATCTTCTTAATCTCATCAGTGACCTCCTTAACCAATATGTCACCTAAGTGGAAGCATGATTATGATGTCTGTACACCCTCTTTCTCAATTGATCCTCATGGAGATAGGTTTCCTACTCTTGATAGAAGGATTGATCCCTAAATGAAACTTGGAGGAATGTCGAGAATGAATTCCATGTTCTTGACCTCCAAATTATACTAAAACACTGCAAATTCCACCTCCATGACTTGTAATATGTGAGTTGATTATCAAACATTAAGTGTTTAGAAACACTCTCATAAAATATGCATTTTTGTGAGCCTAAGATGATTTCCACCATCACTCATGGTGAGCTTCTCTTATCATGCTCCTGATGACCATTCCCTTCATGATTTGAATCTCGATGAAGCTCTTGATGTTTCAGATCTTTCATAGACCTCGTGAGTTTTATGATTGCACCCATTTTCCTCATGATGTTTCAGATCCTTCATGAACCTCGTGATGACCATTCCCTTAATTATTTGAATCGATAAAAACTTACATATGTGTTTTGATTTATTATGTGTTATAAGAAATTACATGAGTCCATATATTCGAGAAGTTGTTGTTACTTTTGGGATTTGTGAGGTTTATAAAATATAGTTTTGACACATCTAACACTTCTAAAAATGTCAGTAAACAATCTAAAAGGCCCCAAAACCTAAACAATGACTACATTCTTTCCCGAAATAGACATCGATTGTATAATTTAAACCCTAAAAGCTTTAGACTGAATGTTGAAATCCTGAAAAAATCTATGTATTGACCAGATTAGAATATGAAAAACCATCTTCTAAATTGTGACTAATGGAGTTGTGAGACTAGTTCTATAAGGTGCAGAGTGACCCTAATTCCTTATATTTACTAAAATAAATTAAGAAATAATAAAGTATAAAGATTAATAAATGAAGAACTTATACTCAAACAATTTATTTTAATAAACATATCCCTCCCACAACCACATATACCACATAGCAAATAGGAATGTGAACGCATTATAACGCACTCACGTTATAGTGCACTTGCATTATAATGTGAACAAATTATAATGCGCTCACATTATAATGCAAACGTGTTATTACGCTCTCATGTTATAGTGTGTTTGCGTTATATGAATACATTATAATGAACTCGCGTTATACTACACTTGCATTATAATGCGAACACGTTATAGCGCGCTCATGTTATGACGTGAGCATGTTACATCTTATTTGGATTTTAAATTACCAAACCATAGGCTTGGATTTTCCTTGGATATCCAAACCTAAGATTTGGACTATGTAATCCGTGAATAAATATGTGTTTTACAAAAAACATCAAAACTACACCCCGATATATCATGCATTATAACATATTATTCCAAAAAAATTATACTATGATGTCAAGCTCGTTTTACCTTGGTGACGATATACTTCTTTCTAAAATATGATTAGTATAAGGTTTTCCTCTTTAATTTCTTTTACTAGTTCCTTCTTTTCTTGTCAAAACATATGCATACATTTTTGTACACAATTTATGATTTTTTCATCCAAATTTCAAAACAAAATCCTCTTCTAAACTCCATTCTACATGCACTTTAAAAAAATGACTTTTTTCTCAAAGTTACGGGGGTGTACATACAAATATTGCATTTTCGAGGTGTGTGCACTTTGAAAATTAATAAACAATTATATATTCATCCAAAAATTATGAAAAATAGTGGAACCTCATACATGGTCTTAACTAACTTTCTATAGAAGGGATTTTAAAAATAATTTATAAAACTTAAAAATGGGTGGGTGCACACACAATAGGTTCTTATCTTTTTGACACAAAAATAGACATACTTTGTGTGTACACCACATTTGACCCTCTTAATATCCACCATTTAAAAAAATTAGTAGTTTAGAAACTAGATTTCAAAATCTACTGTACATATTCTTATCACTTTGTCAAATTTTGAGCATATACATGCCAAATTATTAGATGAACTTTAGATTTTAGTGATTTCAAGAAAATGTGTCCACTTTTGACCCCCTTTTGGTCCCCCATTTCCATGCACTTACCCCATGTATGGATCACCTGTGGGCTTCTTAAGTCCATCATTTCTGATAAGGACAATAGTTCTTGAACATATCTTGGTCCATCCTATGGGGAATGATGGATACTAAGTTAATAAAGTCCACAGCCTTCAACCAACAGAATAACAGAACAAACAAATGTGGTGAAGCACTGATTTTCCACATGCTTCATATGTATCCCTCCAAACACCCACATACGTGGGATGAGGACTTACCTTATATACAACATGGATATAACTGGGCCTTGCACAACTCGCAAGCATAGTTGATTCAAGTTTGTTACTATTGGTGTGAGTCTTATTCCACAACACTAGGAAGGTCATCTCACTTAGGTGAGGTCATAGGTCTAGGTGTCATTTAGGGGTCATCATGGGATTCCCTTATGCGTCAGTGCATCATATGTGTCATTGGGAGTTACTTCTATTCCAGAACGTAACTCCCCTCTCTACTTGAGAGGACATGATTACAACATTGGGGGTTACAAACACCCTCTATATGTACACCCCTTCATATCTATGAGATTAGTGTGGAGATTTTTGGCTTAATGAGGTTCTCCCCATTTTTGAATCTTACATGCACTTTCGGTTGATGCTCGCTCTTCATGAGATATTGTCACACTTCGATTTACACCACATTCGATGCCCACAACATTCCACATGATCCTTGTGCTTCACATTTTAAGGATGGAATTGTAACTAATTTAACATTCTCCCTCATGGTATCGGAGCGCATGTGTGGATCGTGTAACTCTTCATTTTCATGTTTTTCAACTCTTTGTTCATGATAAACATGTCTCACATGTGTTCATCATAATGGATATTTCGTTCATGTGTTTATTGCATTGATTTGGGGTCTTGATCTCTTGTTCTTGGTTGTTCTTCGTGGTTTTTGGGTGTTCGTGGATTTTTAGTTCGTATGTAGCTTTAGAGCATTTTTGTAGGTTTATCACTAGGTTGGGGTTGCGGTTTCAAGGGTTCAAAGTGCTAGTTTTGATTTTTTCATTGGAAAGGAGCTACTTGGGCCCACTTGCCCTCAACACACCGATTAGGGAACCAAGTTGTCCCAGCTCGCCCTCCTTCTCTGCCCCAACTCACCTCTATCACCCACCATCCTTTGTAACTTTTTCGCCTCTACCATTTTTTTGTTTGGTCTTCTATCACATTTGTGGGCTTGGTTTTACATCGGGCTTCAAGCTGGATGTTTGACCGATCGACATCAATCTAACTTGGACCCATCTTCTACCCCTAGTCTTCTCTCGACCCTACTTCACCTCTTCAACTCATGCTTGGTGTCTCTAATGAGCCCTTTCGCTAGCGAATCCTCTTGCTCGACTCTAGTTTGCTACCGTGACCTAGTTTCGTTGTGTCAACCCATGCTCCCACGTGTTTGGCCCTCTCGGTTTTGTGCTTGCCTTCGACCCGTGCTTGACTACCTCCTTATCATGAATGTTTTCGTGCTTCACTAAATTCTCCATCCTCAATTAGAACCCTTCTCTACTTGGTTCGTGGTGTTACCCCTCATGCTCTACTTGCGGACCAAACTCCTTTGCTGCATGCTTGAGTCCATCGCAGTCCAGTTCCTCCATGTGTTTAGTTTTATTGTGCTTCCCGCATTGGCTCTGTCATTCTATTTGAGGACTTGGTTTTTTATGCCCTAGCATGGCACTCAATGCTCCACTGCCCCCGCATCATGACGCTTGCCCCATGTCACTCTCCCAAGTAGTTATCTGTGGTATCCTCAGTGACCAACTCATCGGCTTTGACCTTGGTTCACAACCCACTTTGTCACTTGATGCAATGTGAACCATTCACCTAGTTAACTCGGCACTTCATCCGGCTCGACCTTCAATGGTCGACTCACACTCCCGCCTAACTGTAATGTCCCCAATCGCTTGACATGCACCTCCCAACTCGCCCAATAAGTCGATTCATCTCGCCACCCTCTCCCACTCACTCCACCGAGCTAGCTCATCGAGCTATCCCCCTCTAAGACCTCTTTCTCTTGGACACATCTTTGACCCCTCTAGATTTTTTGCCTTTTTTCCTCCTTTTCAGCCTTATGCATCATTGTAGGGGCAAAACATAAAAATCATTGTAATAAGGGGGCATTTTTTTCCAGGCTCCACATACAGGGTTATTGGGATTTCTGGGCCACTTTTTTTGGCTCGTTCATTGTAGTGCTCCTCTTCTCCTGTGGGTAGTGGATGCATCCGCCATAGGCTTATGGAAAGAGAGCCTTCTCATTTGCATTATGAGATGCATTTTCTCTCATGCTGAGTAGTGTACCCTTGTTTTTTCTTTTCCCCTTTTGTGCTTGATTGTGTGTCATTCCTCTACTTCCAACTAGGACTTCATTTTGGTCTCCACTCCCGTGTGACTTATCGCCATGCGAGGTGATTTGTCAATTGTCTAGTGTCGCATGAACATAGCCTATATTGTAATCGTGCACTACTTATAAAGTGCCATAGACACGGGGGGTTATCATTTTTATTCTCGAGTGTCATGTTGCTTGCAAACACATTATCGGTTGAGTCCAATGTCTTACATTCTTACACCCTCTTCTTCTTGTGCACCTTACACTTCTTGCTTCCCAATCATGGAGGGTGCTCTTTCTAGACTTGAGTGTCGTAGGATCACCTTATAGCCTCTGCCACTTCTTCTTGGGAGAGATAATTATACATCCTGGCATGCTTCCATGGAACGCTAGTTCACCTACGAGGGTCTTACACACTTCTTACTTGATAGTTCTTGACCCACTTATTCCAGTCGTCTTGAGGACTTTCTCAAAACTTGTGACCATGTTGTTGGTCACTTGATGTTTTTGTCACCATACCTCTCCGCATTCACGTGGCAGACTCATATCCTCCCCACCGCATCTAGAGCATCTTTCAGTCCTTGTTTGGAGACCCTTCACATATAACTATCATTGTTGCTACTATTGATCTAGTTGTATCCTCTTCTTCTTCGTGTGATGGAAGTTCCATTGACTCATACTTGATTGGTCCTACTTCTGATGATGAGGATTGTGCTCCCATTTTGATGTCGAGAGTACAACAAAGGAGTTCTCTCACCCTTTTCTCACTATTCTAGAGAACATTGACACCCCTCCCATCTCATCAAACATCGAGCAATCCCATTCTCAGCCTCATACTATCATTGCACCAACCTCCTTTCCACTCCTCTACCTTCATTGGATGACTTATACCTGTTTGACATCGCTCTTCTATTTTTTGAGCCCCCTCATTAGGATGAGTATTTTCCTGACCTTGTTCGTCTATTCACAGTATCTACTTGTGATGTATTATAGGTTCCTCATCCTTCTACAAGTGTTTCGAGGAGTCCATCATCTCCTTTGTTGGGAGTTCCCCTTCTGGGACTTTTATCACTTCTACTTTTTAGGAGATCTTCATTGATCCACCCTTCTTGTGGATCCTCTTTCTGTTGTGGGGGTTGTTGTGTTTCCTTCACATCACTTGGACATCCTTTCTGCGGGTGTTCCTCTTCTTCAATTTGACAACTCTATGCATGTGGCATTACCTTCTGTTCCTTGGCACTAATTTGCTAGACTTGTATCACACTTTTGTGGACCAGACTCAAAGTTCTTCATGTTGTTGCCTTCGGTTTCCTTTGCAGAGTGGGAGGAATTCCAACACTCTATTTCTATCCTTCCCAACGACAGGCACATAGTTCGGTGTGGGTGGCTTTTCTTAGTCTAGAGGTAGAGGACCATGTCATCGACACTCTTATGGGAGAATTCTAGAGTTTCATATTTTAGATCTATCCATGGCATCTTCTGCGTTCCTCTTGTCCCCCTCTTCTTCTCTCTTCTTCTTCTTTCCGAGAGATTTCCTTTTTGTACATGGGTACCTTATCAAGCTCCTCAATGGATGGGACCCATTTTTGACATCTTTATTAGATTAGAGAGTGTGTTTTTATCTTGTGGTGGATGATTTTTCCACTTGGTTTTCCTCCATTTCTTAGGATTATTGTTGTGCATGGGTACCTTATCAGGATTCAGTGTCAGGACCCATTTCTTTTTTTTGACTTTTCGCCTCATCCTAAGTTTCAATGAGGTCATCTCATTTAGGTGAGGTCATAGGTACATGTGTCATTTAGAGGTCATCATGAGACTCCCTTACGCGTCAGTGCGTCATATGCATCATTGGGAGTTACTTCCTATTCCAGAACGTAACTGCCCCTCTCCACTTGAGAGGTCAATATTACAACACTGTGTTACACAACACCCTTTATATGTACACCCCTTCAAATATATGAGATTAGTGTGGAGATTTTTGGATTAACGAGGTTCTGCCCATTTTTCGAATCTTGCATGCACTTTTGGTTGATGCTCACTCTTTATGAGATCTCTCACACTGCTTCGGTTTGCACCACGGTCGATGTTCACACCATCCTGCATGATCCTCGTGCTTCATGTTTTCACATTCTACCCTAGTTACATATTATAGCCTATGACACACATATGATGTATGCATTCCAATGCATACAATGGAATACACACCTCATGGAAAAACTAAAAAAAAAGGCAACAAGGTTCATTGAACAGATTCAATACACTCAACATGGGTCCATGATATTTTACAAAATATGAATGAAAAGTATAAACAATGCCATAATCAACACAGTTTCCACATAATTTCAAGGTCGGTGATACAAATGTTAGTTCTGGCTTCAAAAGGAAAAACTTGTAGGTATGTACATGAAAATTTGACCTCTATGGTATGGTCCCTACACTATCACCAAACAAGTAGGAGAAAATGCTTTCAAGTTAAATCTTCCACCCTACCTTGGTCTGCATCCTATCTTTAATGTGGACCTCCTCAAACCATATCACCCACCTCTTTTGGATACCTTGGTCATAGCAGAATAGTTGGACATATCCAAACTCAACCTAGAAATCTTTTCTCTAGTTGAAGAAGATCAGATTGTGGACACTTGGACCAAGACCACTAGAGGACGTCCTATTCAACTCTATCGGGTGATCAAGAAAGGAAATCTCAATCATCAAGGTGAGTGGCTCACCGAGTACCAGATCAAGAAATAATTTCCACACTTGATGGGACTCCTTGGTGTAATGGGAACCATTACTTTTGAAGGAGGGGGAATGATCTAGACAACAATCTAGGAAGCAATTCTAGTGGGGCAACTTCTGGGAGTCATAACTTTTGCATCGTAGCTTTGATTGACTCCATTCAAAATGCGTTGAAAAGATTGGAATACTTAGAATATAGTGAACGGGTGCAAAAAATTGTTGGGAAAATTTTAACCCTTGAAATCCGCTTCTAAAGGCCTCAAAATACAATTTTTGTAGTGATGTATAAAAATAATAATTTCTCAAAAAAATTGCATATGTAATTCATGGAAGGTGAACCACCTCGTCTCCCTCGAGATTGGTGACCTTCCACATTCTTCTAGATGTCTCTTCATATTTCTATAATTTTGTATATAAGTATATGTAACATGAAAGGAAGGAATCACATCTCCTAGCAGAGATAGCTATTGAATCTCGCTTTGTGAATAATATACATCTCTTTTCAAAGATAGATTTATTGTTTACATCTCGACAAAATTTTTATTATGTCCTTTAATCCCAAAACCCCTAAGTTTTGAATTAAACACACAATAGACAAAACAACCAACAAAGAAGGGCCCAAAACATCTAAAGACTAATAATAAGGATAAAAGGACCCTACACTAGAAAAATTATAAAAGCATAATACGGTTTTGATCGTGACCAAAACTAGAGGATATGGTTTTGGAAAAAAACTAAAACCCCAAAAAGAAATGTGAGAGAGCACATAAAAGAGAAAAAGAGGAGAAAACTAAAGGAAGAATAGAGGGAACTTATTAGAAGATGACCAACAATATAGAATACATGCCCGTAAAAATCTAATCTAGACTAAATAATAGATAAACACACAAATGCACTAGATCAATGTAAGCTTATGACAAATAACTAATCTCATATCAAAATTAGGTGTTTATACTTATACATAAAAGGCTCTAAAAACTCTAGAATTGAAGTTTAAAAATGCTCTAAATAGGGAGATGACCCCATAGTCGTGCACCCTAACTTTAGGGGCACGTAGATATATGTAGGGGTCTCGTCAACATAAAAAATAATATCATTGTGTAGCGTATCATTGTGCCACATCAACATTTTCGTTTCGTGTGTTTATTTGGAGGGAAAAGTAGTTTTTGAATTGATTTAAAATGAAAAAAAAATATAATATAAAGCATTTGAAAGAGGTACCAATGACCGAGCGCCCTATGTGTCACATTGTCATTGGCTCTTAAAAAGTGTCATTAATCAAAAAGTGAACAACTATTAGTCCTTTTTTCAACAACCTATGGTGAAAACCAATGTACATGTTTTGGTACATGCACAACTATGGGGTCATCTCCCCTACTCTATAATTGAAGTTCAAACATGGATAATCTTAGGGTTGTGGTTCAACGGTTGATTAATGGAAAATTATGTTACTACCAATGGGTCACATGTTTGAGTGACACAAAGTGGCTCCACAATAAATTTTACATCTAGTGTGTAAGGACATGCCCAAAACTTATGTTGTCCAGTGAATCGAGTCTATGTTTGTGTCCCAATGAAGAGGGTCCACTAAAATTGATTAATCAATTAAACTACTTGTGTTGCCCAAAGAATTAGGCCCGTATTTGTATTCCAAGGACGAGAGTCCACCAACCTTCGATGAATCAAGAACAAACTTGTGTTGCCTAAGGAATTAGGCCCCGATTTGTGTCCAAGGACAAGGGCCCACCATTCACCTTACAATTCCTTGATTAATCAATCAATCAAAACAACTTTGTGATACCTAATAAATTAGGCTAACCTTGATATCCAAAATGTGATTGAGCACCATCCCTAATTAATCAATCAAAACAACTTATAGCACCAAGGAATTGAATCCCTTTTAAGGTCCTAAAAATGAGGTCTCACCAACACTTCATTAATCAATCAACTAAAATGAAATTTAAATAAGAACACACTAATAGAGCCCTTAAAAGCACTCCATATATGCCCTCCAATTTATTTTCCATATTAAAGAAAAGTCTCAAAACAATTAAATAACTTACATATAATTTCTTAATTCACATATATTTATCTTCAACAATTTGTTTTTAGTCCCATCTGGATATGATCCAGCATGGTTGAAGAAGCATTGGCAGGGATACATGTTCCCATAATTTCACCATACCCAACAGTATAGATTTTAGTGACAACTACTCTCATGAGCCATATTCTTCAGTTGGGCATTGGTGGATTGAATTGAATGGATGCCAGTCATGGCCGGATTCACATGTTCAATGCTCTCAACACCTACTTGTACATTTCTCGGGAACAAATTCGATAACAGCAGCTCACATTCTGCGTCATTCTTTCAGAAAGTATGTACCCAAACAGATTTTTAAGCTTTTTAGCCTTTTTTAATTCAACGGATCATTGTAAATTACAGTGATTGTATATATGGTTGTTCATAAAACCTGTTAACTTTGAAGTAGGCTTCTGTGCATTATGTTTATACTGCATAGTTTTTTCTGTCATTTTTCTGCAGGATAGAAACTATGTTTTTAATAGAAAAACTTCTTCAACCAAAGCCAGAAGCACTATGCATATATACCCAGAATGTTTTAAGGTTAGGAATTTTAAAAATTCAAGCCAGGATATGTGTTCTGAGAGGATTGGAAAAAATGAGCATTTTATGTTGTCTAGCAAGGATTTGAGGGCTCTGTGTAAGGAGGGCAGATTAAATGAAGCCATTCAAAATTTGCATCTTATGGACCAGGAGTGTATTAGGAAAGATCCTACTGTCTATGTAGTTCTCTTAACGAGCTGTGCCAATAACATGGCTCTTGGAGCAGGCAAGAATGTCCATGCCCATATGATCAAAATTGGAATGAAATCAGATGCGGACCTGGAAAATAGGTTGATTAACATGTATGCCAAATGTGGGAATGTGGGTGATGCAAGTCTGGTTTTTGGAAAAATGTCAGGCAGAGATGTTGTGTCATGGACTTCAATGATATCATGTTATGCACAGCATGGGCTGGGGGACAGAGCTTTGGATCTCTTTGGTGAAATGCTGGGGGCAGGCATTAATCCTAATCAATTCACATTCGGAAGTGTCGTGGCATCATGCACCGGTCCAGAATTTATTGAACAGGGAAAGCAAGTGTGTGCACTTGCCATCAAAAGTGGATTTGCATCTGATGTTCATGTCGGAAGTTCTCTTGTTGCTATGTATGCGAAGTGTGGAAATGTGGAGGATGCACGCCAAATGTTTGACAGAATGCCCGAACGCAACATGGTCTCCTGGTCTGGAATGATTGCAAGGTATGTGCAGAACGAGAATAGCGAGGAGGCACTTAATGTCTTTCATGGGATGCGACAAGAGGGCTTGATGTCTGACAGTTTCAGTTTAGCCAGTGTCCTTTGTGCATGTGCTAATCTAGAAGCCTTTGATGAAGGGAGGCAGGTCCATGCTGAAATTATAAAAAATGGGATTGAGAGAGATGTCTGGGTGGAAGTGCACTTGTTGACATGTATACCAAGTGTTCTGAGGCTGGTGATATGGCTGACGCACGAAAGCTATTTGACAGATTGCATCATCGAAATGTAGTAACATGGACCACAATAATAGCAGGTTATGCTCAGAGTTCAGTAGACTTTGAGGAGGCTTTCAAACTTTTTCTCCAAATGAAATGGGCGGGTGTGAAGCCAAACCCTTTCACCTTTACTGGTGTCCTCAAAGCATGTGCTAGCCTAGCTGATCTGAGATGTGGTAAGCAGATCTGTGCCCACATTGTCAAAGCTGGCCTTGAAACAGATTTATGTGTTGCTAATTCTATTATTGCAATGTATGCCAGATGTGGAAACATAGACGATGCACGCAAGGCATTTGACAAAATGCCAGAGAGGAATGTAATATCATGGAATTCAATGATTGCAGGGTACATCCAAACTGGGGATGGTGAGGAAGCCTACAAATTATTTCACCAAAAACATGTCGAAGGTGCGAACATGGATGTTTACACTTTCATGAGTATTCTGAGTGCATGTGCCAGTCTAGCAGCCCTAGAACAAGGTATCCAGGTCCATACCATCATTGTTAAAACTGGATTTGAGTCAGATATCAGTGTGGAAAATGCCATGCTTACAATGTATGCTAGATGTGGGAGCATAGAGGATGCTCGCAAAATATTCAATAGAATTCTTGAACCAAATGTGATATCATGGACTGCAATTATAACAGGGTATGCCCAGCATGGGCTTGGGAAGGAGGCCCTAAAACTTTTTGAGCAAATGCTTGGGGCAGGTGTGAAGCCAAACCATATCACTTTTATTGGTGTTCTCTCAGCATGCAGTTATGTGGGCTTGGTGGATGAAGGTCATAGGTATTTTGTATCCATGTATCATGATCATGGAATATTGCCAAGGTTGGAACATTATGCCTGTATGGTTGACCTTCTTGGCCGTGCGGGGTACTTGGAAAAGGCAAAAGCTGTCATTTGTGAAATGCCATTTGAACCTGATGCTTTGGTGTGGCGAACACTACTTGGTGCATGTAGAATACACGGTAATATGGATTTAGGAAACGTGCAGCAGAATGTTTGCTTGAGTTGGAGCCTCAAGATGCTTCCACTTACGTGCTCCTATCAAATGTGCATGCTGTGGCTGGCCAGTGGGATGATGTTACAAGGATGAGAAAATGATGAAAGATAGACAATTGAGAAAGGAGGGTGGATGCAGCTGGATTGAGGTAAAAAATGAAGTGCACACATTCTTCGTCAGGGATATGTCACACGCACTAACAAAAGAGATCTATGCAAAGTTGGATGAATTGACTCTGCAAATGAAACAGATGGGGTATGTGCCAGACACAAACTTTGTGCTCCATGACGTGGAGGACGAACAGAAAGAACAATTTCTGTCCCACCACAGTGAAAAGCTGGCGATTTCATTTGGGCTTCTTGTCAGACCCCATGGGGCATGCATCCGAATTTTTAAGAACCTTCGTATATGTGGTGATTGCCACACAGTCACCAAGTACATATCCAAGATCGTTGAGCGAAATTGTTGTGAGGGATGCAAATCGTTTCCATCATTTCAAGGATGGGTTCTGCTCTTGTGGGGATTATTGGTGATGCTAGGTGAATTTTGAAACAAACAACAAACACAATACTTAAATTCCCATGGCATTGCTAAAGATTATTTGAATACATCTCCGCCTTTAAGCTTCTACTATATGCGTCTTCTTTCCCAAAAGTGTTGCAGTTCCTAATGCTAGACTGCACAAACATCAATGAGCTGTGTGGTTGATCTCTTAGAACAAACAAGAAGCTTGACTCAAAACCCACTACTCTTTTAGGGGTAAGACAATCAAATACTGTAATTTTACTATTACAAAATACAGATACTTCCAAGCATTTTGGTTGATGAGAAAAATTATTTTAGGGAGACACTCTTTCAAGATTGTATCCCTCCCTAGATGCAAAATTTTAAGCTTTTATCCATCCCTAACTGCAAACATGAGGGTTTGAAACATTGTTGGATATTGAAGCTTCTGTCACGGAAAAGATTTTTGCATTTGAGGTTTTCAAATTGTAAGGTATTTTATCTTGGAAACAAGGAGCATAAGGTGGAGCAGTTGTCGGTAAGGGGAATAGGGAATTCATCTACAACCTGCTTTAGTTTTGATATGTTGATCACCAGCAGTATTAATTTTTCTAAGTAGAACATTTGAGGAACAGATTCTTAGAGGTGTTTCTTGCTTAGTGTTACACAAGTTTCCGTCCTGAGAAGTATATCAGTTATAGGCAGAATGCAAGTAGAAATCCTTGTCTGATGCAAAATCCGTGTACCCGTTTCTCCTTACAACTAGTAAAACCTGAAAGGTGTTCTCAGGAGGCTAATTGGGCCATGGTTTTGATATTTTTCTTGATATGCTTCTATATTAGTTCGTTCTTCGTTCCTTTGGGAATATGGCTGTTTATGTTTTAATCTGGCTCTATATTTCTCCAACTAGCATGGAGAACTCTCTCTGGCATCATTACATGATGTGCAAGGGACTTGACTATGGTGTATGTTGTTGGCCCGACCCAGCCTGATCTGTATCCAAAGATTATGGGCTTAAGTTCTAACTTCTACCACTGTATCAAAGGGCTCACAAAGGATGCTAAGAATCATATAAGGTTTTGTACAAAGCTGTAAGGATGCAAAGGATCATATAAGCTGTTCTACAGGAATGTAAGGAGCCAATGATATAAGGGTTATTGGAATGCATTTAATGCATCCGTGAGAGAAATGACAGAACAGAGTTAGCGGGATTTTTGGTTCTATGGGGCCAAGCTATGATATCATGTACATGATATGAAATATGCACACTTTTAGTGAAAGATTAATGGGAGATTAAGATTTCTAACCGAGATCTCTTCCATTGTTCATCATAGGCTCCAAGTTCCCCATAGCGTGTCTCACTTCAAGGGTCTCTCCTATTCTCAGTTTCTGCTAGTGCGCACCCCTTGGGACCCACATTAAATTGGTCTCTGAACAGATCAGTGGATTGTAGAGGATGTTTGAACATTATGATACTTTGTTATTGCTGTGTTGCTTGGATTCCCTTAACTTTTACGGATCATCATGAGCCACAATTAATCAGAGCTGCAGCGTTTGCAGAAACAAATAAACTACATGATAAAGAACAATCAGGTTCAATGCTTTCAGCAAGTATTGATGAATATAGGGAGTGAATACAATGCTATTGGTAATTTTCTGATCTAGGATTCAAAACTACATCCTAAGTTGAAGAAAAACACAACTTAAATGCGATTTTCTTGCTTTATGCTCCCAGTAAGATGTATGAAAACTGGCAAGATTCACCTTATTTTTCTATGAAGACTGTATTGAGAAACCTAGATAAATTGTAAGAAATGCAACTGCCCAACTGGCTTATAAGCTTCCTCACTGTCGAGGAGAGTCACAACCCGATCCTTTGAATGTGATCTCTACAATATCGCTCTTGCCACTAAGAGGCGTCAGTCTTGCTATTCACTTTGCTTACGCAGAAAAGGGAAAAGGTGAAGAGAAATATTGGTAGAGGAAAACAGAGTTATTGGTACGGATGTCTGCAGAGCGAAGACAGTTGTGAAAATGCTGTGCATTTGCTACTTTGCATTTTTAGATAAAAGCCACTAATGCCGTCATATCAAATTTATAGGGGAGAAATGTTTGCAGGATAGAATTGTCACTCTGACAGTACGTAGCCAAAAGAAAACTGTAAAATGAAGAAAATCCAAGAGAAATTAACAACTGCCTGGCAGCATTGATTTCATTGAAAACTTGTATGAGCCATGAAGATCATTAAGAAAAAATTCATGATGGTGCATTCAAAGGCTAAAGTCACATGGTGAGAACCAAATAGAGGCAGAAGAGTTTGCAAATGCCAATATTGTAAATTTCAGTATTAGGGACTAACATGTTTACTTGATATATTAAAAGTTCTTAACAAAATTAGCCAATATTCACTAAAGATGTCAAAGTTACCAGCTTCTGTAGTAGCAGGTTGTTTTATATAAGCTTCATGCATTCCCCCCACAAAAAAGTGCTAAAGTTCAAGGGCTAACGCTGAAATTGTGTTCATGACTGGTTTGCTTTAAAGATTGAGTTATTAACACCTGTGTACTTCCTTACAAAACATCATATCTCTAACATGAACATTTGACTTGGGGAAATCCAGAATACGCAATTGAAAGATCTCATTAAAACTTTCATGTATTAATTTGAGGCAAACTAATATGCTTTTTCACTGTCAATTAAAAGGCTAGGAGCCTGTCAAAACTTAAAAGGCTAACGGTCAACAAAAACCCTACAGTTATGGGCTAACCAAATGTTAAGAATCTTTCACTTAATAGCTTAAAATAGTGGCAATGTAAACACTTTCTAGACTTTCGTAAATGTCTTAAAATTTGCTATATTAAGGAGTATAGTTCTAAGACCCAGCAAGTCGTCTAAAACTTTAGGAGAAATAGAGTAGGATATTGTTAACCATTTCGAAGTCAAACATCATCGATGATGTAAAAGTATAAGAGCAAAATTCATCATAGAATCTTAGCACCGACATACTGACAACATTGGCAGCAACCCAATGCAACACATTACAGAATGATAAGTAGCAACATTATGCCTTTGTAACTTTACTAAAAACAAGTTTGTAGTATATTGATATTTTGTAATTACACTAGACACAACAAATTTTAACATATGACCCTATGGTGTTTAGCTCTGTAAGAACCACAATAGCAGCTTTACCTGTTAGTGATCATCATGTTTGTCAAGATGTACACAAAATATGCGGCCAAATTTTCTAACCTTGGATTGGGAACTTTGGCCATAATCAAACTGAATTCAAGAAAAGACGTGCCTTATTGCCTTTTTATATTTTGCCTTTTGCTCCCTTTTATTTTCTTATGCAGGTCATCCTGGAAAAAATATATTTAGGAATTGCATATTCAGTCACAGTCTCAACTCTTTGAATGTGATCTGTACAATATGATTCTTGCCACTGAAAGATGTTCAAGTCTTACATTTGACGTGATCTTGTGCAGAAGATATATCAAGGAGACGAGAAATAATGGTTGAAGAAAACATGAGGCATTGTCACTGATATTCAATAAGTGAAGGAATTTATGTTATGAATGCCAGGCATTTGCTACTTCTTGTGAAGGTTGACACTTGAGATGGAGACTGATAATACATAGTTGGTTGACGCTCGAGATGCAAGCTGATAATGCATAGTCGGTTGGCACTCAAGATGGAGGCTGATAATACACAGCCAGTTGACACTCGAGATGGAAGCTTATAATCCATAGCCGGTTGACACTCAAGATGCAGGCTGATAATACATAACCAGTTGGCCGGTTTACACACAAGATGGAGGCTGATATTGCATAGTCGGTTGACACTCAAGATGGAGGTATTTTATGTTATGAATGTCAAGCATTTGCTACTTCTTGTGCAGTTTGTCATTGGAGATGGAGGCTGATAATATACGCAGCGATCAGATTCAAAGGGGAGAGATGGTTCCAGGATTGTGACCAAAGCGAGATATGCAAACACCAAAGAAAAATGCTAAATGAAAAAAATCCAAGAGATTCTAGGTAACTCTTGACAACATAGATTTTGGTTAAATGCTTGTATAATAATAGTAGCCGTCAAATCATTGATAGCTAGTCCATGTCGATGTGTTAAAAACCTAAAAATCTAGAAGGTGAGATCCAATATTATAGACGAGTCCACAGCTGCCAATGTTCTAAGTTTACAAATAGGGACTTATGTTTGCTTTTGATACATTAAAATTACTAGCACCAAAAGATCTAGCTAATGGTCAAATAAAGATCTCATGGTACCACAGAGCAGCCAGCAAATGAAAATTTATGCATACCTTTTTCCACAAGTTTATCTGTTCATTTTATTTCCTTTCTGGGCCCCAGAAGATGCCAAAGAATATGTGCTAGAGAGGAATGCCAGTAGTTAGGGACCCAGCGTGTAGAGGTCTCTAGTGCCATGTTAGTTCCATTTCAGCCCACCAAAACCCATGGCAGCAAGTCTCCATGTTACACCTTTCCTCCTAAATTCTTCTGTCCACATGCCATAGAGTTTTGGGGTGCATGCTTAGAGGGTGTTTATGTGGCATTGAATTATGGGTGTTCCCAAAAGTTGACACACGCCCCTCTGGCCTGTGAAAGCTATCTTGCAATTACCTGGACATGACTCCTCCACTCAGGTTGCATTGAAGGAACGTAGGTGGAGTATCAAACAAACATCCATTAGATGAAGTGTACACACCTAATAAATTTCAATACATGGCTTGGGCCTAAGAAAAAGAATAAATAGCTGGATTAATATATGTGGGTAAAAATAATTTCAATAAACTTATAAAGCAATAACTTAACAACTCTTTAAATAATTATATTCTTAAGATGGATTTTAAATTTGAAGGTCATGATAAGGAGCATCTAAGCCAGTGGATCAAATTGATCTTGGCCATGAATTTAAAAAATAAAATAAAATCACTCAAACAAAAAGACTATATCTTACGTTTGCTTTTGTTTTTGTCATTTATTTGGATTGATGAATAATATTTCATTCAACATTTTTTTAATTTACTTTCGAAAATATGAGGTTACAACAAAAGATGGCCGCAGCCTTAAAAGAGGATCCACAGAAATCAGCTTGCTGGTTGGGATGAGATCCGCAAACGATAAAAATCAGATCCCACAAAAATCAACTTGTTGGATAGGATGAGACCCCAAAAAGTGTTCATTCAACTTTTTTTTCATTTCACCTCCTATTATGGATGCCTCCATATCTAGGAGCCATTCTAGCTAAGAGGTTATTACAATTTTTTTATGTGTGTAGAGGCCATTTGGGTGCCATGTCTGAGGACAATAAGATCCCTAAATAGGGGCACCCCTTCATTGGGCTGTATATTTCCTTATGTTGTAACTTTCTTCCTATATCTTGGCTTATAGACACTACCAGTCATTGGTTTGTTTGTTATTTATTTTGGTTCCCTTTTTGCAGGCTGTGTATGGGCTCCTAGGACAGAGGGTTTTACTACTTTCCTCTATAGTTTTCATTCTTAAGAAGGGCGCCACTCCCCTTGATTTCTATGCCAAAAGTAAAATTTTAATGTGTAAAAATGCACACCCAAGGACAAGGAAAAGGGCGCCCCCACTTTTGTAATTGTTTCCTATTTTCTAACACAGAAATAAGCTATTTCATTTAATATTACTTATATTTGTTTTTGTTTCATTTATGTGTGCTTCTGTGAGGATTTTATTATACAGTGGCATGCTTGCTAATGCATGTTCACACAAATTTTCTTTGGATTTTAAGTCATAGGCATAAGTGCCTTATATGCAATTAATTTTTTTTTTTTATTAACAGAAATCAGGTTTCATAACATTTTTTGATTGGGAAAATGCTTATTTATCAATTTACTAAATTATAATGTACATTCATTCTTCTTTTGCACTTAATAATTATTTATATATTTTCTTCACATATTGGAGCATTCAATTGTTTTGTAATATTTATATTTTAACGAAAAATATTCGTCTTAACAATCAAATTAGCAAGTAATAAGTGTTATGTAATGGTTAGTCCCTGTACTTGTATTGTAAATTATTTTTTAACAATTGAATTGTTAATGTCCATGTTTTAATGTTTTGAACATTAAAATTATCTCCTTGACATATTTAAAATATGACCATCATTATTTATATAAATTTATATACAAATTATATTATTATACATAAATTCATACATTAAAAATTGTTGAAATGAATGATTTTTTTTTTTTAATAGCCTTATTTAAGTTGCATTGTTTTGCATAATTTGAAAAACAGTACCAAAAAAAGTCACTAAAAAGTGTAACTAAAGTCAAATGCAATCAAAATCAATGAATAATAGTGCAAAGTAAATATATATTTAAGGAAATGAACTCTTTAGAATATGCCAACTCACCCTCCTTTTTGAGTTACCTATAACTTAGGAACATCCGTCATGTAAAGAAAATACACTATTTGACTATGTTAGATAATATTGGCCTCCAACATTTGTTGCACCATCTCCTAAATCTCACTTGTTTTGGACATATGGGTACTTGGAGGTTGGATGATTAACTCCTTGATATTAGTTGAATGGCATGATCATTATATTTTTGGTATTGCTTTGAAAATCACCGTGGTTATAAAAAACCATCTATAACTTTGGAGGAATTGACATCTTTTCTAGAAGTGTTTTTAAGGATAAGAGTTGTGTTACAAAATCATATGCTCTCTTTTGGAGAATATTATGCATCTAGTGAGAACTAACCAATTGTTAGGATTTTGTGCCATCCAAGAATTTAAAATGGCTTTTTCTTTGATTGAAAGTGCATGCATAACTCCTATAAATACATCTTGATCATTCCCAATATTGTGAGCCATTTGACTCCCAAAATGATGTCTACTTCTACCATTGGAATGGAAAACATAGGAGATTATATCTTTTACTCGCTCACAGAGGCCTTTATACTATGTTGTTTCCATGGAAAATTGATTGTGCCTCCATTTACAATTATGACTTAAAATTTCAGAGTTGGATAAACAAAACGATTCAAGCATTCTAACAACTTATTATTGATGAGGTTGTGCATACTCCCCAAATTAATTAACACTATCACTCTATTTATTTAAAAACCTCGCCATTTTTAGGGTTTGTAGGATGTTGATACTTAAAATTACATGACATAAAATATATCTTGGGAGTATTTGATTCTTCCATAGTCTCTTCTTTAAAATCACCTACTAACTTTTCATCCTCTCTTCTTCTTCAGTGGAACCTTTCATGTAGAACAATTTCTTCTTATCTCATATGAAATTGCTTCAATATAAGTGTAAGAACGAGAAGAAAATTATTTATATAAGTGAACCACTTTGAGGGGGAAACCTCCAAAATCATATAACAATAATATAATTTACAAATTGATGATTCGGAGATCCCTACTCATCCATATATATATATATATATATATATATATATATATATATATATATATATATATAACTAAAAAGGGGTCACAACCCTTTATCCAAACCCATTTATTAAAGATAAGTCGGGAATACATTAAGAACTAACTAATGAATTCAAATGTTAATGATAAGTGTGCCTTAGGCCAACCCACACATATACTTGGGCATGTTAAAAGTTATGTGTATGGCATGTCCCTCCTCTTTAAAATAATGTTACCCTAAACATTGAACAACTTAGGATGCTATTACAAAAAAGCTTCATATTCCCAGGTTACATCCTCATTGATCAACTTTTTCAACTTGATTAAATACCATTAATCTCTCATGCTCACAATCATTTAGTGTGTATCTCGAAGGTTTGTCTCATATTCCAAAATGATCCTACTTTCCTTGTGTAGTTTAGGTAAGTTAGTTTTTGTAGCTATTTTTTTTCCAATGACCACCTCCACAAAAGATTAGATGTGTGTGAGTGGATTGGGGTAGCTCCAGCTTGTATGCAATGTTGCCAATTTCCTACAAGATTTAATAAGGGCCATAATATATAAGAGATATTTTAAAATCTTTATCCGGCTTGCTAAAGGGAAAACCATTTATATGGTTGTAAGTGACAAATACCTAATCACCTACTTGAAAATGCCTCTCACTACAAAAAGATTGATATGTTTGACACTTCATTCAATTTTAGGCCATTGATAAATTCTTTCTAATGCTAGCTAGGACCTCTTGTTGGTGTTTAACGTGTTCTTCCACGACAAAAAAACTTTGGCTAGCCCCTCAAGGAAGAGGTGATAGAGGGAGGTTGATACCCATATAGTTCCAAAATTGGAGACATCTTGCAAGAGGCATGAATGCAAGTGGAAGAGGCATTTCGTTAGTGGGAGACAATAAACTATATTTCTTATGTTTTCAATGTGAAACAACAAAGATAATTTTCTAGGCATTTGTTGACCATTTCTATGTTCCCATCATATTGAGGATGATAAGATGAGTTATGAGCCAACTGAGTACCCAAACGTGAAAATAAATCAATCCGAGAAAATACTAGTAAAATTGGATCATAGTCACCCACGATGATCATGGGTTACCATGTAGCTTTAAAACGGTATTTAGAAAAGAAACAACTAGTGTATTGGTTGTAAATGGATGTGAAAATGCTAAAAAATGGCATATATGTGTGAGCCTATTGAATATTACCATGATTAAAATTTTACCAGATGACCTAGGTATGCTTGTTACAAAATCCATAAAGACCTCCTAACTCTAGCTAGACAGAACCAAAAGGTTTATAGAATACATTGTGTTTTAATTGTTTCCCCCTTGTTTGGTTGGCACACCATGAATTCAGCCACAAATTTGTGTATATCCCCCTTGAGCCCTTCCCAAAATAAATCATTTCTTGATTATATGATAGGTTTTCAAACATTTGGTGTGCCTCTTTATGGAGATACGCGGAAATCTATAAAGATACAATGTTTGAGGGAAGAATGTGTATCCTTGTCATTCTCCCATTTAAATCTTGCCTCATCCACCCAATATATCTTCCAAATAGCCATGGCACGTAAGAATGCCTTTGTGGATTCATCCCTCCTAGATAGTACATCCACTACAATATTATCTTTTACTTTCTTATAGATAATATCAAATTCGTATCCCAACATTTAAGTGAACCATTTTTTTGTTCTTTAAACAATAATATTTATTCTGAAAAATATTTAAGACTATCATGATTAGTCTTTACTAGAAGGTGTCTACCCATCAAATAATGTCTCCATTGTTTGATTGCATGGAGAATAGCCATCATCTCTTTCTCATAGACTATCTTTAACAAATTATTACCCTTGATTTAGTGACTCTAAGATGGAATGGGTATGCCTTCCTACATGAGTACCGATTTGATTCTAGATCTCAATGCATCACATTCAACAAAGAAAGTCTTTGAAAACTATGGGGTATCCAAAACTAGAGTTGTGCACATGGCCTCTTTTTGCTTCTCAAAGGCCTTGTTAGTTGCTTCATTCTAGTGGAAGGAGTCCTTATTAAAAAGGGATGTGAGTGGTACTACTATGCTACGGTAATTTTTCATAAATCTATGATGGTAACATGTTAACCCAAAATATCACAAAGGTTCTTGAGGGATTATGACACACTTTCCACTCTAACATATGCTTTATCTTATGAGGAGCTACTTTCATCCCTTCATGCAAAACATGTCCTAAGTATTCCACCTCTAGTACTCCAAAAGAACATTTAGATGGATTTACATAAAGTGGATGTTCATCTAAAGTTATAAATTCATGGTTCACATGCTATAAATGTTCTTCCCAAGTCTTATTGTATACTAGGATGTCATCAAAAATACCAATACAAATTTTCACAAGAAAGGCCTAAAATAGTGTTCATCAAACATTGAAATGTAGATGGTGCATTTGTGAGACCAAAAGGCATTACCAAAAAACCCATAATAATCTTCATGAGTTAAAAAAAAATTCTTATGGACATTCTCATATTTGATCTAAATTTAATGGTAATTTTAATCCAATTTTCCACACCCTTGCAAAAATTGACTAACATCGAAATCTAGACTTGGGAAATTTCATGGGACCTTGGTGAAAAAACTAAAGAAATAAGGTATTTTCATGTTTTGGGGCACTTGCATTTGTTTCAGGACACTTCTCTCCTCTTTGCTCGACTCCCCAACTCCATAATCAACCAAACACTTAGAAACCTTTGAGAAAAAATGGATTTTGGGGTCACTTCTAGTGTACTGTGGACTTTTGGTGTTCGAGTAGAACTAGTTCCCCAGGAACCAAGGTTCTCCGCATTGCCTTTGGACCTACAAGACAAAGGAAACAATTTAATGCAAATGGGGCAGAAATTTCGGGAACAAGTGGAACTAGTTCTCTAGGAACCAAGGTTCTCCGCATTGCCTTTGGACCCTCAAGACAAAGGAAACAAGTTTAATGCATTTGACAGGCGGAGATTTCGGGAAAAGGTGGAACTAATTTCATGGGTTAAGGAGATCCCGCATGCCTATTTATCCCGAAAAACAAAGGATTTGAGGCGAGGGGTTGAGTGTGTTGCGGATCGAAGGGGGTTGTGGACACGAACGAAACACAAGGAACAATTCCCAGGAGGCACGGGTTCCACGCATTGATGGATGGGATGAAAAACAAAACACCATGGGAGAGGTAAGCGAGAAGTTAGTGTTGTGGGTAGATGGAGCTGCAAAGGAACAAGACACTACGGGCACTAATGTGTTGGGTGGAAAAGTTCCTAGTGTTCCACCCAACGTTCAATTATCCGACCCCAACGCAAACCCAAGACCATCAAGGACAATGCGGATCCCGGGGAACACACAAAAGATTTCCTAGTTCTTCAAGTTCTCCGCACAACCAATCCACAGAAAAATGGAGAAATGGATTAAATGCAGATGTGGAGTCACACAGAGAACCCCGTCGACATCCCCTAGCCTGCAAACTTAAAATGGCCATAAATTTTGACATGTTGCTCGACTTTGAAAAAAATTAGTACTGTTAGAAATATCTCAACATCCTCTACACCATAGAAACTAGATTTCTTATTTTAGGTGAGGGTAGGTGGGTGAAAAAGAGGAAAAATCTCCAACATCGAAACAAATACTTCCAGATTGCTCAACAACCAGTTTAATGAGGTATGGTGCCCATTCTTACTTCTGCAAGCAATGTACCATGGAGGAATGGCCTTGGAAGGTTACCCATGATTCTTTTCAGAGATTAAATGCACTGGTTTGTGGGTGAAGGAAGAAATTTGAGTTTTCCCCTCTTCTCTCTCTCTTTCCCATTCTCTATATAATGTAAAATGATGCTCATTTGTAATGTTGGATACTTTTAGAATGCAAGGGCATCATTGAAAAGTGTTGCACAAGTGTTCTTGAGTTACAGGCCTTGGATTGTGATTCTGCAGTGTGTTTATACCTTCTTCCTCCATTGTAATGATTTGTGCATCATCTTAAAGCAATAAAATACTTGTTTTGTGGCTATTATTCTGCCCTAACTAGTGATTTGTTGCATTTTCTTGCCTCTTCATTTACTTGCAGGTATGTTGTGTATGTTTCTTCATATTGCAGGGTTTATTTCTATTGTGCATTGTTTGAAAATGGGAGTTTAAATTCTACTATGGATTGTAGCTTTCATTTCTTCCCTCTCCACCTTTATTTTCCTCCATTTTCTCTCATTTAAAAGTGTTTTTCCCCTTGTTCTTGGTGTTATCACCTCCCCTTAGTCTAGGATTTCATTTTATGCATCTCCTTCTCTCCATGGTCCCTTGGAATCATAGATTAGTGTTAGGTAGCTACATTTCCTTTCCTATGAGTAGTTTAGCAATAGGAATAAGCAGAGGAATTTGGCCTTCTTTGGAGGTCTGTCTTAGTTGCAAGGTCCCATAACTTGGAGGCGAGCCTCCCATGTTTCCCAAAATCTTGGGTTGTCCATGACTCAAGGCAGGGTCCAATTTTGAGCTCCAATAATAATCAAAACAAATATCTAGTCTTTTAAAGTAGACAACACCATGTAACTCATTAAGAAAATATGTGATTATTAGGATAAGGGAACTTATCTTTGATGGTATACTTGTTGATTTCTCAATAATCTAGACACATCCTCCAAGTCTCATCCTTTTTATGCACCATGATCACCAAGGATGAATATGCACTTTGGTTATGTCAAAAATACCTTCCTCTAACATCTCTTATACCATCTTGTCAATCTCACTCTTTTTTGCTTATGGATATTTGTATGGTCTGATGTTTGGTGGTTGACTACCCGAGAGCAAGTGAATGGCTTGATCATGATCTCTTCTTAGTGGTATTGCTTTTGGCATTGCTCCAAAAATGGCCTAGTGGTCATCAATAATCTTCATCAAATCAAGAGGTGTAGATAACTTTGTTGGGTGAAATTCCATTAAGGACAATTGTCTGAGAAATCCTTCATCCCCTTTTTTAGAATCTTCTACATCTTATGAGAATTAACCAAGTATAGATATTTTTCATGTTGTCCCCTTACTTGAAATTTCTTTCCATCAAAATGAAAATACATAAACACATCCTAGAATTTTTATCATGGCCAAGGTCATAATCCAATAGAATCCCAAAATAATATCTATTTTTCCCATGAAAAAAATAAACATAAGTGAATATGACTTGTAGTCTCCCATCACCAGATTTGATTTTTACATTAGTATCATGAATAATTGACAATGCCCCCATTTGTAATCATAACATGAAATTTTGGAGCCACCAACTTAGTGTTGATGAAATTGTGTGTACTCCTCGAGTCTATCAACATTGTCACCTTATGTTTTGTAAGGAAACCCACAAGCTTGAGGGAATGTGGGGTGTTAATACCAAAAAGTGTATGACATGAGATAGTTGGCTTAGGACTCATTGGATTCATATTTTGACACTTGTTTTTATCCCTTGCTACTTCATCACCTTTTTTTCCTCTATGGCTCCTCAATGTAAAACAATTTCTTCTTGGCACATTTATGTCCCTTGCTCCATTTTCTATCATAATTGAAACATAAACCTTTTTGTTGTTTCTCTTCAATTGATTAAGGATTCAATTTCGTAGGTTGAGGGAATGATTATGTTGGCCCCATGCACTCTCAATTAGTAGTGAAAGCCCTCATTTTGACTAGATCTCATTCCTCGGCCCGATGTGAAAATACCATTGATTCTAATATAGATCTTGGATTAAACATGCACACACCAAGTTGGATGTTATCCGTGAGGCCACTCAAAAATAATTCATTCAAGTTACTATCGAGGAGATATCATCCACATTTAAGGATAGGTTTTGGAATATTTGAATATAATCATTGATTGTTTATGTTTGTTGTAGCTTCGCTAACTAGCTAAATTAGTTTTCTATTACACTGTTAGAGTAGTGCATTGGCATCTCATCCATGAACACTTACCAAGTGGCATTAAGACCTCTTCTTTTTTTATTTTGAGCTAAAATTCATTTATAATAAATGAATTTCTCTAGCTCAACATATTAGGATGCCATTACCACCTTCCATCTGCATGGGATTTGATGTACATCAAAAAAGTTCTCTATTTGGTTGATCCAAGTTACAAGATCCTTCCCATCAACTTATGCATTCCACTTTTTAGAACATGTTCCTCCTTTGTTGTTTATAATTATTTGGATTGGATTGTCTAGAAGATCCACCCTAGTGGGTTTGTGTAGAAAATTACAATGGAGTTGTTTGAGGCTAATGAAAATATAGATTTTGACTGAATTAGTGCATAAGATCATCCAATCATTGATTGATTTGGTCCACTTTAGTGACCATCTCATATTATAATATACACATATCATACTCCATTTGTCTCACCTTGTGATGCATCAAGGAAAACCCTAGAGTAGAAGATCCATCGATTCCCATTACTAACTCCAAATCCTCTTTGTAAGGAAGTTTACCTAGAGTTTTAGAATTCTAGACTTCACCCCTAGCTTGTGGTCCTGCCATAATAAGGGCATTGACCATGCAAAATTTAATTTTCACTTTTAACCGAATTTGGCTAGTGAATTTCTCAATGTAGATGACCTAAAATATGAAAAAATATCTGAAAATTTTACAATAGTGTGAGATATAGCAAAAACAATGTTGACAAAGTCGATGCTCTAATACCACTTGTAATGAAATTTCTTCAATATAAGTGCAAGAACATAAGAATATTAATTATATAACCAAACCACTTCAAGGGGGAAACCTCCAAAGTTATATAACTAGAATATAATTTGTAAATTGATGGTTTAGGAGACTCATGCCCCTCCATATATATAGACCTAACTATGAAGGGTCATAACCCTTTCATCCAAACCCTTTTATTAAAGATAAGTCAACCTAAAATAAAAACTAACTAATTAATGTAATTATTAATGATAAGTGTGCCTTATGTCAGCCCACACATTTACTTAGGTATGTTTTAGGTTAAGTGCATAACATCAAAAAATGTATATCCTTGATTTGACTTGTTACAAATGAAACATAACGCTTGTTGAGGAGTCAATTTGGTAGGTGAAAGGAATTTTTTTCTAGAGTATTATGCCCCCTTCTAGTAGTGAATGTATGACATTTAAACAAAACTCTTTCATATACCTTGTATGTGAAGATAATGGAATCCAACATAGAACCTATATTAAACATGAAAACATCAAGTTGGATGTTATCCTTGAGCCCATAATCATTCAATAAATCCTCTTTGTTTTCCTCCACCCATAAGGATAGGTTCTAAATTTTTTGAATATGATATTTGACAATGCTTATGTCACAATTTTTTACATGGTTGAAGTAGTTCTCCACCACATTGTTGTGGTAGTTCATTAATAAACATTGACTTGGTGACACTAAGCCATTCTCTTTTAAGTGCATAACAATCTATACTAAATGAACTATTGAATATTAATTTTTACAATCCTTATTTTTCATAATTTTGTTACATGGTTGAAGTAGTTCTCCACCACATTGTTGTGGTAGTTCATTAATAAAAATTGACTTGGTGATAATAAGCTCATCTTCTTCCTTTGAGTGCATAGCCATATATACCAAATGAATTACTCTAGTTCCAAATACAAAGATGTCATTACCACCTTTTATGCATAAGGGGTTTGATGTAAATCAACAAATTATCCATTTAGACTGGATTCTTTTTTTCACACTTACACATCTCCTATTTTAGTAGCATGTTATGATCCCCCATACTAGAGCAAGATAAGCATTGAGGTTGCATCAAATAACAATTTTGGTTGTGTGGAGACCCTGTGTGACCAGACCGGGATTTTTTGAGTTGTGGTTGTATTCATAGACTAGTTAAGGACATCATGATTTCTCCTTTTACTATGTTCAATTTGTTGTTGACCAAATAAAAAAACTTTTTTTTCCATTTTAGATTGTATGTTCTGTATGTCATACTTAAGCTCACTTTGTGATTTAGATTGAGTTGTGCTTTTGTTTTTAGACTAGCCAATACCATCATGATTTCTTCTTTGAAAGTGTTTAATATGTCGTTGGCCGAATTAAAAAACTCCTTTCTTTTCCATTTCAAATTGTATGGCATAGATTCATTAGTCGGTTGAATTTTTTCTCCATTAATAAACATTGACTTGGTGATAGTAATGCTCTTCATCTTCCATTGAGTGCATAACCATCTATGTCAAATGAGCTACTCTAGTTCCAAATGAAATGATGCAATTACCACCCTTTGCATAAGGGGTTTAATGTAAATCAAAGTGTATGCGTAGATCTGGATCACTCTGCAAGATGGATTAGTTGATATAGAAATCTCCAAATCAATACTAATAAATGGGCTTACGCTACCATTGTGAATAAAAGGACAATTATGGGTTCTTTATTAAATAAAGTGGTTAAAAATCTTCCTGGTGAATATAAACTTGCACACGAACACACTTAGAAATATGTTAGTAGTTTTTTTGTGGTTAGAGGAAATACCTCGATCATATCCTTAACTTTTTAAGGAGATAAAGACATTTTATTGAAGTAAAAATGATTAAACAATGCATAAAAAATACAAGTATACCCGATTCAAATAGTAGGGCAATCATCGTTGTGATTACCTAAAAATCACATGATGATCACAATCCAATCGTAGTTGCGATTCACGCTTGTGTTGGAATTTCACTAAAACATTATTGGCCGCCGTATGTTGCATCTATCCTTTGTACTCCACTTTCAATTCTTTAATACCTGCAAAACTGAGATATGTGAGCAAAGAAGCAAGAACTTCAAGTATAGGCTCAATGACACAAAGAGTCAAGAGCCTGAAATGATGGGGGAGAGTGGTGTTTTATAGTTTTTGAGTACATATGGGAATGGGACACATATGAGTGGAATGCGCATAGGTGGGTGAGAGGATAAGGGTCCATAATGCATTGGGCATACAAATGGGTAGGTGGGGTGAATAGAATTAAATCTGAGTGGGTGAGGGTTAGTAAATAAGTGGTGAGGTGTCTTTTATCCCCAATTTTGTGTGGTTTTATATTTTTTATTTACTTTTGTGGGATTGTTTTATTTTCTAAGATTTTTATGTTTTTTTAATAAAAGACCTTATGTGCAAGTGTGTTTTCTAGTGTCAACACTTTGCATGAACTTTGGGCTACGTGTTGCAACATGTTACATATAGCACAAAAATTGAAGACGATATGGGGGTTGTCTAACCCTATGATAGTGGTTTTCATCGTTGTGAGCTTAGATGGTTGACTGGATAGACATGAACCTAGAAATGTGATCAATGGGCCACTTCATTCAGTCATGTGAAGGGTTCAATAGGATAATTTCACAAAGAAGATACTATAGAGTTAATTGACTAAGATGTTTTGATGATTGAGTGTCATAAGATCAGATGAGAAGGGTTTTATGATTCCCCCTCAAGTGATAGTTTTAGGAGCTTGATCCAAAACTTAGGGGTTTTAGGATTAAAGGACAGAATAAAAATCATCCAGATGTAAATAGTAAAACTATCTCTGAAAAGAGATGTATATTGCTCAAAATATTTTGATTACAATAGTTATCTCTGCAAGAGGATGTGTGTCCTTCCCTTGCGAGTTACATATAATTATATACTACTTTTAGAAATATGAAGAGACATCTAGAAGAATTGAAACGTCACCAATCTCGAGGGAGATAAATGTAGTTCACCTTATGTGAATTCCATATGTGAAAATTTTGTGAAATTACTATTTTTAGACAACACTACAAAAATTTTATTTTTAGGCATTTAGAAGTGGATTTTAGGGGTTAATTTTTCCAAAAAAATCTCACCATTTCACCATATTCTACACATTCCAAGCTTTCCGACACATTTTGAACAGAGTCAATCAGAGCTACTGATGCAAAATTTATTACTCCCGGAAGTTTCCCCACTAGAACTTGGGGCCTTTGTTGTTGTCTAGATCATTCATCCCTCCTTTAGAAGTAATGATCTCCATTACAACAAGGAGTCCCATCAAGTGTGGAAATTGTTTCTTTATATGGTACGCAAGTGAGCTACTCATCTTAATAAGCGAGATTTCCTTTCTTGATCACCCAATAGAGATGAATAGGACATCCTTTGGTGGTCTTTGTCCAAGTGTCCACAATCTAATCTTCTTTAACTAGAGAAAAGTTTTCTAAGTTGAGTTCGGATATGTCCAATTGTTCTTCTATGATCGAGGTATGCAAAAGAGACGGGTGATATGGCTTGAGGAAGTCCACATTGAAGATAGGATGTAGATCTACTTAGGGTGGAATATTAAACTTGAAAGCATTTTCACCTACTTGTTTGGTGAGAGTGTAAGGACCATACCATAGAGGTCAAATTTTCCTGTGTGGACCTGCAAGCCTTTCCTTCTGAAGTCACAACTAGACCTTATCACCAACCTTGAAATGATGTGGAACCCTATGTTGATCATGGTGTTGTTTATACTTTTCATTCATCTTTTGTAAGATATCATGGACCTGTTGTTGAGTATACTGAATCTGTTCAACAAACCTTGTTTCCTTTTTTGCTTCAATTTTTCCATGAGGTGTGTATTCCATTGTATGCACTGGAATGCATACATCAATGGGTTCCATAAGTTGGAATCTGTAACAAACTTGAAATGGATTGTGCTTGGTGGAGTTGTGCAAGGTCCGATCGTATACATGGTGTATGTAGGACAAGGCCTCATCCCATGTATGTGGGTGTTTGGAGTGATACATATAAAGTATGTGGACAATCAAGCGGTTCACCACCTCTATCATTTTGTTATTCTGTGGGTGGAAGAATGTGGAGTGCATCAAATTAGTGTCCATCATTCCCATAGGGTGGACCAGAAGATTCTCAATATCATGTTGTCCCTGTCATAAATAATAGGCTTGGGAAGCCCAAAGGTGATCCATATATGACTAAAATAGAATTTAGCAGTTTCTTAAGAAAAAATATTTTTCTTATAGGAAATCGTTATAGCCATTTTTGAAAATCAATCAACTACAACAAAAACACAATCATTTCCATGTTTCGAAGTTGGAAAACTTGAGAGGAAGTCCATTGAGATGGAGGCCCAAGGCTTGGTTGGTTTTGGAAATGGTGTATACAATCCTTGTTTCTTATTAGTTGGTTTGGCAATTGCACAAGGGGTGCAAGACTTGATGTACTTAACCACATCATTTTGTAGATTGGGCTAGTAAAAGTTCTTTTGGAGTATTGTCAATGTTTTTTCCATGCCAAAGTGTTTAATTGTCCTGCTAAAGTGTGCCTCCCATATCATCTTCTATTGTTCAACAATTGGAACACATATGTGTCCCATGTGGCAGAGGAGGTTATCCTGTAGATAGAAATCAAGGACATGCTTTGCCCCCCGAAGAGCTTGATATGTATTTGAAAAGTTAGGATCTGTCTCATACAAAGTGCACCAACTAGAAGTCTCATGTCCACAGAGGTCAAGGATAGTTGTGAGGGCTACAATTGGAGGGAAGATTAGGCAATTTCTGTTGAATTGGCACTTTCCTTATGTTTTATTATTAGGTGGAACTGTTGTAGGTATGTGGCCCACTTCTGGTGTCTCTCATTCCTTAGCTTGCTATGCGTCTGAAGGAACTCCAATGGCATGTGGTCTGTGTGGATGACTGTCTCCTTCCCTAGAATTTAGTGTTTCCATTTCTTACAAGCTTGCATGATGGCATAGAGATCCTTATCATATGATGGGTACTTTCTGACTGCATTATTGAATGTTTCACTATGATATACAACAAGGTTGCCATGTTGCATGATAACAGTTCCCATGGCATACTCAGATGCATCTGTCATCAATTCGAAAGGTTGATGTAGGTTAGGTAAGGAGAGAACAGGGGCCGAGCATAATCTTCCTTTCAAATTTTTGAATTCTCTTTTTGCGCACCTCCCCTTGGAATGTAGCCTTGTTTCCTCATTTAATCACTTGGTTCAGTGGCCAAGAAATATGATAAATTCTTAAGACAAACCAACTATAGAAATTGACAAGACCCAATAAATTCTTGAATTCTATAAGAATCTTTGGAGTAGGCCATTTTTGAATAACCTAGATCTTCTCTAGGTCGGGCATGAGCTCCTTCATCCGAACATATCCTAGGCAAACCGAACCTTCCTCATTCCAAATGTGCATTTTTCTATATTTGTATAGATATTTTTATTTCAAAGGGTTTGAAGTACTTCTCAAACATGTTGTAGATGTTTCTCCCATGTCTAACTATAGATGAGTATATCATCTAAGTAGACAACCATGAAGGAATTGGTGTAGGGCCACATGATGTCATCCATCATCCTCATGAATGTCACAAGAGCATTAGTTAATCCAAAAGGCATGACCAACCATTCGAATAGACCTTCCTAAGACTTAAATGCAATCTTTCAAAAATTTGTGGGCTCAATGGGAATTTGGTGATAGTCAGACTTGAGATCAATTTTTGTGAATAATTTCACACCATGAAGTTGGTCCAAAATCATCGATCCTCGAAGAGGTAGCGGTTCTTCACAATAATTTTTTTCAAGGCCCGATAGTCAATGAAAAGTCTCCATGTTCCATCTTTCTTTGGTGCCAAGACAATTGGGATTCCACAGGGTGAAGAGATCGCCTAATGTGTCCCTTTTGAATCAACTCTTAGAGTTTCCTCTTGATCTCATCATTTTCAAGGAATGACTTGTGATACATAGGTTTGTTAGGTAAAGGAGAGCCCGAGACCAAATCAATAACATGTTTTACCTCTGCATTGAAGTGGCACCCCTATGGGTGATTGGAATAGATCATCATACTCAACTATGATTTGGTCCATATGCTTCTTTTGTTGCACTAAATGTGTGGTCAAGGTGGTCCTGCAACAACTTTCTTGGTGGTTTTTGGCCCTGATCAGGATGACAAAATGCTTTGTTTTCTCCACTATCTTCTTACATTTCTTGGCATTGATGAGGAAACTACGTTGAAGGGATGACCTCGAGTATCGGATAGTGCTGACCCCCAATGTTAATGGTGACCCTTCGAGGTTATGACTCATAGATGTCATGTCTCTCCCACATGAATGGTTGGCCCAAGAGCACATCACAAACATCCAATGGAATAACATCACATAAACATTTCATCGTGGAAGGGTTTGATTGCATATGGGAGGAGACATTGTTGTGTGACATGGAGATCTCTTCTTGGGTTCAACCACCCGATACTATATGGTTGGGGATGTGGCTTTACGATTAGGAGTTCGCAATATCAATAGAAATTAAATTCTTTTGACTTCCAATATTAAGAATAAAATGTAGAGGCTTACCCTTTACCCAAATTTTGATTGAAATATCCTTTCCTTCTCATCAATATTCTTGACTTGTGAGGTGGCAATGATCACATCCAGTTCAACATCTATAATTTCATCTTCTTCATCTCTAACCTCAAGGTGAAGATTGTGACTCAGTTATTAAGGAATTTAAGGCTTGAAATTCTTCCTTGGAATGATGGTTAGTCTTGTAGAGACCGCACCACTTCCCTATCTTCTCCTTATGTGTTTTATTTCCTTGTGAATCCTTTTGTTTCCAACCCTGAACTCGGGTTTGACCTTCCTTTTCCCTACGAGGTTGGGTATTTGTATTTCTCTTTCTATGATTTTTTTCAATCTTGATCGCGAACATTCTGTACACCTCTTTGAGGGTATGAAATTGAAAGAGCTCTGTGTCCTCCCGTATGTACCATGGTAGGTCACTGCAATATTTGAGGATCTTATGTTTTTTGTGTCTTGAATGCCCAATCTTGAAGAAAGAGAATGACAAATGATCAGTATAATCTTGAATTGATTAGCCCTTACCTTGGAGGATTTGTTGCTCTGATACCCCTGATACAAAACTTAGGGGTTTTGGGATTAAAGGAAAAAATAAGTATTTTTTGCCAAATGTAAATAGTAAAACTATCTATGAAAGGAGATGTATATTTCTCAAAATATTGTGATTACTGATAGCTATCTCTGACAAAGAGATGTGTGTCCTTCCCTTTCGAGTTACATAAAAATATATATACTACTTTTAGAATTATGAAGAGACATCTAGAAGGATATGGAAGGTCACCAATATCGAGGGAGAGGAGGTGGTTCACCTTCTGTAAATTACATAAGCAAAAATTTGTAAAAATTCTTCCTTGTTTTCTTCTTCTAAGTCCTGAAGGGACGAAGGAAAAAACAAAAAACAAAATTAACCCCTGGAGGATTAACCTCAAAGAACCTATGGTTTAAATCCATGGACCCCAGGGGGTCTAATCCCAAAAACAAAATGAACCCCTTAATCCCTAGAACAACATTAACCCTAGATTATAACCCACTCAACCTAAGTTCAAATAACATACTTGAGATTCAACGGATCCTCTCTGTTCTTTAAGAACCAAAGAGGGATGAACGGACAAATTCTTTATCATAAAAAAATTTGACAAAGTCAAATACGATTTATTTTCTATTTTATTTTAATAGTAAGAAAAAAAATGAGATCCATTTCTTTTTGTTTATGGTCTATATATTATGACTAATTCCGAAGGTTTGTTTCTACGGGAGATTAATTATTTGTCTCTTCCCGTAGAAACAGGATTACTTAAAGACGAGGAAAGAGGAACCTAAAGAGGAAAAGATAAACAGCGTTAACTTCGCACATATGGAATTTTTTATTCCATAATAATCTATAAACTGTAAAAAGAGACCTCAATGCTACCCGCAGATAACTACTAGGGTTACTACTGCAGCGTCCCAAGTCACCTGGTAATTTTTAGAGTCAGGAAGCAACTGAACGTAAAGTATTACTG